>PVHX01006442.1:0-100640 GCA_004024805.1 Geosciurus inauris
TTTTTTCCCTTTTATCTTTGGGGGCTTTATTATTATTTTTATCTGTACAGTTTCCCTGACCCCCCCCCCCAATCTGGAAAGCCCCAGACCAGTCTTGTGACAGTTCCTTCTCTGAAGCTCCCAACCCTTTGAGTTCCTCAGGTTTTAAGGGGCTCTGGAACTTAGGAAATGGACAGAAAAGCCACAGCCTCCCCCACACCCTTTGGTAGTGTTTTATTGTAGTGCTGGGAATGAAATTCAGGACCTGCTAGACAAGCTTTGTATCACTGAGCTACACTCCCAGCCCTGCCATACCCTCATTTTATATTTTCATAACACACCAGAACACAGCCGTGATGGTCAAACTGTTTTCTTTCCCTAGTATATTGGTGGAAGTCTGTTTTCTCAGTGCTCAGTGGCTGGGCTTCTCTTTGCTTCTGAGATGATGTCACCCCAAAGAAGACTGGGATAAGAGTAAGGGACACAGGGGCTGTTCCTATTTTCAGTAATTAGAAAACTGGATATCCTAGAGGAGCCTCCTCCCACCCCTCCACTCCCAACACTTGGGTAACTGACAAATGGTAAAAGCATTGGCATTGATTTTGGTATTTAGGGATCAGAATGATTGTTAATTTAAACCACAAACTGCCTCCAGGTACCAAGGTTCATTTGGGCTTCTTGTTCAAAAGGGTGGGTGGGTGGGCTCAGAAAGTGTCTGCTAGAGCCAGATACCTGGGCTGTTAACTGATTTCAAGTCCAGGTGCATTGGTGGTGGGACCCTGGGGGTATAATGCAATTGTGTAGTCATAAAAAATCATTGGTGAAGAATCTGACATCACCTGTTAAATGTGGCTGCCTTTGAATAAAGGAAAGCATCTGAAACTTGCTTGGTAAGGGTGAGCAAGTCTGTGTCCCTGTGTTGAGTATTGTGTACTTACTACAAAGCTACCCCGGCCCCTGACTTCAAGGGATGAACACTATCAGAGAAAATGATTTAATTGGTTTATTTATGAGCATTTGCAGCCCAGGTTGGGCAACAGGTTGGAAGAGAAAGTGGAATGAGAGGAATATTTGTTAATGAGTGGGCACCCTTGATGTGCCTGACAGCTCCCTTTCCCCTTGGTTATGGGCTTGCTTGCTAGAGTCCTAGAAAATGCCAGATCAGCCCTGGGGAACCGAGATAGGCAATATTTAGAAATCATCCTAAAGTGGGCAAAAGGCAACGAGCAACAATGAAGGGTTCCCCTGCCCTGCCCTCTGTCCCTAGAACATTTCTAACATTCTAAAAGCTAAGGGAGATTATCTCAGGTTACCAAATAATCTAGGTGTTTTTTTTTTTAAACTACAAAGCAGTTCTGGCTGGTGGTTTTGTTTTTCCTCCTTGTTTGGCTTTCTAAAACTGATGGAAGAGATTTTTGAATTGAAGTTATTGCTTGTAAGTGGAGCTGCCTGCTTGTGCATGGTCTGCTCTGGACCCATCAAGAAAACCAGTGGGAAATGGTTTTCATTGCACCTTTTTGCCACAGTACCTTTTTCACATAGAGATTTTTTCCTCAGGTTTTCAAAGCCTCTTGTCCTTAAAAAATGCTCCATTTTAAAGGAGGGATAGTAAAGGTTAAGATTTGGCTTATTTTTTCTAGACCGTACAGCAAGTTGTGAATTGCAAGGCTTGGAAATGGAAAGTGGGTGACATCTGCTCATATAAGAATTAGGATTGAGACATGAACTTGGAGATGGGAGTTGTCAGTATTTTGAGTACCAGCCTATCCTGCAGAGAAGCTGGTCATAATTATGTGAAAAGAAATGTTTTCCCCAAGTCCCTGTGCCTTCGGCCTGCCTTTGTGTGATAAGATGAATATCATATACTCAGTGATGGCATTACAGACAGGATTTTTATGAGTTGATCTTGTTGCTTCGAGAAGGACTGGCATGCTTAGGCCAGAGGCAAGACATCACAACACTTTCTGAAGGAATGAGAAGCATTTATACAACAGTCTCTATCTTTGACTTGTTACCACCCCATTTCTCTGCCACTTTCCACTTCTGGGTTCAGGCTGCTTAGAGTTAAGGGGAAGAATATCTGGAAAACACACCCCAGGTTGATGAAAGGTCCCTATATTTTAAAAGCCAGCTGCAAAGGAAAGTTTTTCCCAGATCTATCCTCTACTGTCCTCCATGTCCTGTGGCTAAAGGTGAGTTTTTTAGAGTTCTTTTCATTGACAGAGGACAGGTGACCTTTAGTTATAGTGCAAGTAGACTTCGGCATTTCATGTAAGATACAGAGGGAAGGACATACCTTTTCTCTTGAGTCTGTGGTGGAGAGTCCCAATAAACTTGGTTAAATTCCTGTTCCACTGCATAAAATAGAGGGCTGTGACCTTTCTGTGCCTCTGTGTTCCCACCTGTGAAGTGTGCACACTTCAAATGCAGTAACACCTGCAGTGACCTGGCTTGTAGGAAGACTGGCAGTGGCGTTGCTTCACCTCCCTGGAAATGATTTTGTTTAGGTGTTAAAAAAGAATTTGTTGTGTGTGTGTGTGTGTGTGGGGGGTGGGCGCTAGAGCACTTGCCTAGCATGCATGAGGCTCCTGGTTGCACCCTCAGGAAAGAACACTCCCCCCCATACACATAGAGGGTTAGGGGAATCATTTGTAAGGTTGATGAGGGACCCAGAATTTAACTGCTTTGCAAAGGATCCTATTAAAAGATCACATTTTTATTCTCCATGCATATGAATCTGTGGACATATTGCAGACTCATAATAAAATTATGTATCACAATATCGGGTAGAAAAATTTGAGAATCACTTCTCAGAGGTAGCTTATCTTTGCACTAGCACCTGTCTTTTAGTTTTTTAATTTAGGAATAAAATTGAGATAGGTAAAAGAGATGTATCATATTTTAAAAATATAGAGACCCCAGGGAAATTAAACAAAGACAGACATATTTGCCCTTTGATGGTTTTGAACCAATAAGAGTAATATAAATCCATCATTAAGCCCAATCAGTATTGAGACATTAAAATGGACACTGAGCTGGGAATGGTGGTATATGCCTGTAATCCAGCTGCTCAGGAAACTGAGGGATGAAGATTGAAAGTTCGAGGTCAGCCTGGGCAACTTAGTGAAACCCTGTCTCAAAATGAAATAAAAAGGGCTGGAAGTAGAACACGGTGGTAGAATGTCCCTGGGTTCAATGCCCAGGAAAACATACACACACACACACACACACACACACACACACACACACACAGAAAGTTTCTACTCTCATCTCTCTCCTTAAAGGTGGATATTTTATAAACACAGAAAAAAAAAATGCATGCGGTGGAGTATGTGTTTCTGTTCATCTGCTATTTAAAAGTGCACACCAAAATGTTGTGCAATACACATAGATATGGTCTGCAGATCTGCTCTCTGCATACCAACAGCTTTAGCTTCACCATATTTTATTCTCTTGAACGGATGCATATCAACAAGGGTTTATTAAAACCACTGTATTTGCAAAGAGGGCCAGCTTCGTGCTTTAAATGAATAAAGATAGGATTTTGTTGCCTTCGTTGTTGGAGGAAGTACTTAGAGTGGATTGTAATAACTTTCCTGGGAAGGTTGGCTGCTTTTTGGCAAGGAGGAGGGAAAGCAAACCAAAGGAGAGGAGACCGGGGAGACAAGAAACACAGAGCTTTTGTCCTTCTTGAAGATATCCTGACTTTTTCTACAGATCACCGAAGGGCACGGAAAGCTATAAGGGGCTGGGGAAAGCAGTTTTCCTTTTCTTTGAAGGGAGTCAGCCTCTTTGGGTCAGGAAAGAGAAACAGAGGCAGAAGAGTGGGGGAAAACAATAAATATTGATATAGATAAAGTTTGAATGTCCAATATGGATATAAGCATCCCTTTTACCTCTCCCAAATCACTGAAATCCTTCATGGGAATTAACCTCCTGGTGGGTGAACGCTGCTCCCTGACAACTGTATTTCTCCCACTTGCTTGCTTTTTTTTTTTTTTTTTTTTTGACTCCTGCAAAGAGATAGGGATTTATTCGATTGAACTATGATCTGAGTAAAGCACACTGTGGATTTCCTGGCATCAGCTTCCCTGACTAGAATTACATCGGCCTGGGTTTCTTTTCAAAAGAAATTCTACCTGCTCTGTGTTATGCTGGATGATATGAATTTAGAATCTTGCCAGAATGTGCCTGAGGAACTCAGTTGAAAGGATCCTGCATCCAGACAAGCCATGTAATGAGAAACATTTGATTTCTTTCTTTTAATGGGTAGGAATTATGCACAAAATGCTATTTGGTCTTCACCTTCACCTTGCTGTGTGAACTATAGCCTCCCTCATTTGAAATATCCCGTGGCTGAGATATCACTAGCCAAACCTTTCTATCTCAACTTAAATTTTTTTCTTTGTTTTTGATTTTCTTTTTCTTTTTTAAGGGCAGAACAGGGAGAAATCTCACTGTCTTCTTTTTCAAGGCCATAAAATGAGAACCACACATTTAGCCCCAGTCCAACTTGGGAATTCTAAACACTTGGAACAATTGTACTCAATTTAGTCTAGTCCCTTCTTTGGAGTTGAAACCCCTGTTTTCACTCTAAAGAGCATTTTTTTCTTCAGGAGATGCAGCCTGTGATTCTCATTGAAACACACATCTGTTTCTGGGCTGGCCAAATCCAAAAGTGGAATCCCAATTACAGTTTTCATGGGTGATAGAATTTCGACTGTATTACAATTTAACCACCTGGGTTGCCTCTACTGTTTTTTTCTTCTTAAGGATGAAATAAGCCGATCAAATGTTCATTCAGCTATTAAATTACATTTCCATCCTGTAACATTTTATTTCCTTTTTCTCTGGTGAGATACATTGACTTGATAGATTATCTCCAGCGCCTTTTCTTATATTGACCACACAATTTTAACTTACAGAAGTTCTCCCAATCTCTGGTAGATGTGGTTTTAGCTTTAAGGATTTTATTTTACCCAAAACAACAAACAATCAAACAAAATCCTTTAGGTAACTAGATGGTTTTGATCTAATGAAAAATGTCTTGGGTAAAAACTAAAGATATTTGAATAATATTTAAATTAACTGAATGAAAGTGACTCCTTGGAAAGCTGAATCGGAATCTGAAATTTGTGAGACATGGAAAGTTAAAATGGTCCTTAGGCTAACAAGTTGTGATAGGATTAGCTTAATCTAGAAAATTAAAGGCATCATACTGGCCACCAGGGGGAGCACATATTGTTCCATGAGAATAAAGACAATGACAGAGATTATACTGAACATAAAAATATTCGTCATTCTGTCAAAGTTATAAACTTTCAAGTTTTGAGCATCTGCTTACAAGAGAAATACTATTTTGTTGTTTCTATTATTAATATTGTTATTTGTAACAAGATATTTCTGTGACAAAAATGGACTTTTCTAGGTGGACTCATCAGACAAGCTGGTTGAGATGTTAATAGCCACTCAGAGATAAATTTTACTTCTAATTTTGACTCTATATCTGTATTCAATTCTTTGAATATAGATCAAGCAGTATGAGTTTTAAAAGCAACCTAAGTTGATATTTTTAGAAAATGAAATCAATTTAATTTATATTTTGAAATTTTGATATTTTTGATGAGTTATAAGAAATGTGCCCCTTTTTAGTGATCTTCTTGAAGTTTTTAATTATTTTAAGTCACAATTCAATATTTTTCTGTGAGAGTTGCTGTATTACAGAAGCAGGAAAGAGCAAGAAAATGTCTTGCCTCCTCATTTTTCTATTTGGTTTTAGGATACAATCTAAAAAGAGCATTACAATTGAGGCAAAGAAAAGTTCTTTCTTAAAGAAAAAAGGAGCTAGGTGAGGTGGTGTATGCTGTATCCCAAGGACTTGGGACGCTGACACGGGAGGATCCCAAGATTGAGTCCAACCTTATCAATTTAGTGAGACCCTGTCTCAGAATAAAATAAAATAAAATAAAATAAGATAAGATAAAAGACTAGGGATGTAACTTAGTGGTAAAGCACTTCTGGGTTTAATTCCCAGTACCAAAAAATTTGAATGTGAAAAAAAATTACAAAAAAAGGAGGCTCTCAACCACTTCTCATGTGAATTTTTGAACATTTTGAATTCATACTGCCAGCTGTGGAGCACCCTTTTACAGAAAGCAGTATGGGAAGTATGTAAGTGATGAATGAGAGTTGTCTGGATTCAAGTTTTGGTTTTGTCCTTTGCCAATTGTGTCCCTTTAGGTAAGTTTAGGCAAAACTTCTGGTCTCAATTTCATCAACTATTAAATGGGATATCTCCCTCTCTAGGCTGTTGTGAGGATTAAATTTTGTAATATTTCTAAAGAATAAAGACTTGCTTTGGTTCATAGTCAGCTCTTACTCATGTTGCTAGGGTTTTGGTTTTCTTTTTCTTTTTTTGTATATCAATATTATGTATATTATATGTGTGTATATATATTTATATATATATGTGTATTTTGTGTATTAACTTCTGTCATTGCTCTGCAGACTCTAATTGCTGTATATCAGATTTGTGAAAGATCCAGAGCCCATCCAAACTGCTAATGCTGGTCTCTGAATTTACTGAAACAGTCAACAGGACTAGAAGGGGCAGCCACTGTCAGCTGCTAATCAAATCTGATAGCCCAGGGATATTAAGACTACTTGATGATTTTATGGCTACATCCATGAGGATTAATGGCTGGTGGGTAGCCATCATTACTGCACTGAAGTAGACTTTGTATGGAAAGTCCACTTAGATCAATTTTATGGGATCAAGCTTTGTGTCATGTAGTAGACACAGAAACTGGTGTACAGGGGCCTCTTTCTACTTGAGGAATAGGTTCACCTCAAGGGGACTGAAAGGTCTGTCATATCTACTGTTGATTTTAGCAATGCTGATTATGGGCAGCCATGTTGGGCTTTGGCTTTTGCTTTTCCCTCTTTACCAAGTACATGGCTTTTGTTAAGACCAAGCTACCGCCATCCCTGACTCCCTTCTTCTGGCTGGCTGCCACTGAGGACACCAAGAGATAGCACACAAGATGTCAACTTAATATTTTTGGGAAGGGTTACATGAAAATATTCCCCTTTAGAAGATGTTGTCAGACTTCTAGGGCAACCAAGAGAGGAAATGCCCTGTCCCTCTCAGGTGTTGATGCTCAAGGCCGTAAACACACGTGCACACACACCCAATTACTTGTGACAAAATAAGTTAAGGATAGCTGTAGAATTCGGTATAATAAAAACATTCAAAAGCAATCATTAGATTTTCTTAGCTAACAATGCTTCTTTGCTTCAGAGGGTGTTCATGAATGTTTTCCACATGTTTGCAGTCTTATCAATTATGTGTGAAGAGTTCCTATTAATTGAATATGGCAGTTTGGTTCTGATTCCAAATTATTTGGAGTTTATTCTCACAAACCGGATGTTTCCAAAAGTAAATAAAGACATTAAAAGATTTATAAAAAGACTGTCACACATTCTGAAGTGCAAAGTGTCAATGAATTTTTATAGGCATATGGATTTCATTTCTCTGATAATATGCATGAATATAAAAATTAAAAGAAAATGTGCTGGCTACAATGTGTTTTTACTTCTCATTTAGCCATTGAAAACATTCAGAGTTCCCTAAATTCAAAACTGAGGAGCCTCCTCTATCCTATGATGTCATGTGAACCATTGGACAATGATTAATATTGCCTCAAAATGGTGTTTTCCTGAAAGCAGCAGCAGAATGGCACTTGCAGTT
This sequence comes from Geosciurus inauris, assembly GCA_004024805.1. NCBI lineage: Eukaryota > Metazoa > Chordata > Mammalia > Rodentia > Sciuridae > Geosciurus > Geosciurus inauris. The sequence continues at coordinate 7,730 of PVHX01006442.1, forward strand.
GGAATTTCTATTTTTAAGTACAATCTATGGTTTATGGCTACACTTATTTCTTGTATAAACTTCCAGGGAGTTATGCTCAGCACACTATCATTCTCTTTTACATTTGGATAATGCCGTGGTCAAGCCAAACAGTTGAGGCTTCATGATAATATTTACATGGAGGCAGAAGAGGACTGAGTAAAGTAAAAAGGGCAGGGGAGCATATAAAGGTCCTCATAGCCACATGGAATGAATTCTGTCAAGAATGTAAAACAACATTTATATCTGAGTTGCGATGGAAAGCAATGAAAGATCAACTAGTTCAGTCAAGATTGTAGCCAATATTTTATTTTTAATTGTCATGAAAACATAGCCTTAGAAAATTATTCAGGTTATGTTAGATTCGGTCTCAGAAGAAATTTTGGCTGCGAGAATTTCATTTTTTTTAGTTAAATAAAAATGTACTAGACTTTTTTTCTCCTTTTTTGCATGCTCCATTTTGAGCTGTGATGTTATCAGTTGCTGTAACCATGGTAAGTAAAAGTGGTCCAGGAAAAAGGTTTCTTTTGAGAGTTTAATACAAATGAAAATAATAAATGGTCTACTTGAGTTCCATCTGTTTTTATCAGTGTGGAGCCTTTAAACTCAAGTCTTTCAGATAAAAATGAAATTCCCATAACCTTATCCATGTAAAGTATTCAAAATAAGTATTATGGCTTAAAAAAGAGGGAATAGGCATTTAATTTTCATTTGATAGGGAATTGGGGGACACTTCTGAATTATTATCAAATTTAATGTGAATGAGAATAATGAATAAATGTCTTTGAAAAATTTTGGGCAGTTGCCTAAATCCTACAGGGACCATGGAATATATAAAAAATTTGATGTTTTATTTTGATATCTACATGTAGGAGGTAATCAGGGACACTGAAGAAGTTATTCACATATATAGCTATACCTGTAATTGGATATATAAAAATGTGTGTGTACACACACACACACACACACACTTTCCCCTTTGATTTTTAGCTTTGACAATGTAGATAGTTTAATTTTTATTTTCAGACTTTGCCTTGGGTCTACAGGCAGCCAAGAGCGCAGACAAGTTACATGTAGCACTGTGAACAGATCCTTTTAGTTTTAGTTTTAGTAGAATCAAAAGCAGAGAGCTTGTACACACCTGTAATCTCATTGACTCTGGAGGCTGAGTTAGAAGGGACTCAAGTTCAAGGTGAGCCTCAGCAACTTAGTGAGACCCTGTCTCAAAATAAAAATAAATAAATAAAAAGGGCTGGGGAAGTAGCTCAGTGATAGAGTATCCCTGAATTCAATCCCCACTACCACTGCAAGAAGAAAACAAAACAAAACAGAGAGTTAATCTAACACAAAAGTCTGTAACTTTCAGTGTTTAAGCATTATTGGGAGAGGGCAAGGTTTAAGTAAGCATCTGAAATGTTGGTCACTTACGTGGAACCTGAATGCTAATGTTTTGAAACTCATTTGCTGAATCCTTAATCTTCTATGTAAGAATGATTTTTTTTTTTAAATTGAGGCTTGACATTTAGTTAAGAACTAGGAAAACAACCTACTGCTTACACAGAGAAGGGGAAAGATATCCTTGCTTTTATGTGAAAACAGAGCAACTTCATGGTCCTCAGTCCTGAAATGTGGGCATGCAAGAGCAGATATATTCAGGAGCTTTGGGTCTTCTATAAGCACAGGCCCACTTTAAGGGTGTGTAAAGTGCCAGACCACCAGGGGAGCCTCCCCATCATCTCCTCAAGTCCAAACTTCCACTCATGTTTGCAGAAGATAGGACCTGTGATTATGGTGTCAGAACATCATAAAGGCTGATGTCCTGGTTTCAGACCCGAATCTGAGCCTTTGTCTACTGCTGACTGGTAATGCTAACTGGAGAACCAGCTTCTCTCTCCTAAGCCTCGGGTTTCCTACTGTTAAATGGATCTGTATAGTGCCTGCTGTGGAATTGCCATGAGGGCTTCCCTGTAAACACTCTTAACTTAAGTTCTTGGGGCATGATCATTATTTTCAGTTATTAATTATGTAAACATGTTTTTGGGCACTTTAAATAAAGATGATAGATCTCAAGTTTTCACTTTAGATATTACACCTAACTTGTTTGCAGAACTTTCAGTCTGATAATCTCTTCATTTTAAATTTCAATCCTAATAGATTTAGATAACTGAGTTAAAAATTTAGTCATGTCCTTTTAGCAACTCCTCAAGTGAAAAACTCATGAAACATTTTTTGATTGACTTGATGTGATTGATCTAATTGGTCAAAAGAATTGATCTTGAAGGCTTGCTGTGGTACTTGCTTTTTGTTACTGTAATAACATAACCAAGAAAATCAACTTACAAAGAGAAAAGATGTATTTTGGTGCACAGTTTCAAATGTTTGAGCCTGTGATTGATTGGCCCAAGTGTTTTGGGTCTGTAGTGAAGTAGCACATCATGGTGGTGGCTTGTGGTGGGGAAAACCACCTTGCATTACCAGTCAGGGAGCATAACAGAGAAATAGAAAAAGAAAGAGAAGCGTTCCACCACTCTCTTTGAGGGCACCTCCCCAGGGACCTAAGGACCTCTCACCATGCTCCACCTCCCAGTGTTTCCATCACCTTTCTATAGCACTACCCTAGGGGACCAAGTTGTTAACACATGGGCATTTTGAAACATTAAGATCTAAACTATAGCAGATGCTGTCTATGTTCTGGGCATGGTGGCTTCATCTATATGAGACTTGTGCCTTTGCATAGTTCCCATGCTTAGAAGAATCTCAGGCTTATTTTAATGCTCTGCTGTTGTCCTCTTCAAAATTGTTAAAACACTTTTGAACAGACCCCTCCCTATTTTTTGGTGATGGGTCTCACAAATTATATTATTGGTCCTGGTCCTGGGAAAGACATTTTAAAAGGCAAAAGGGTCAAGATAATGCTAGATAAGGTTGTGCCAGGACATTTGCTTGGCTTGTGAAGATAACTATTACTTCAGTGTCTACAGGGGAGAGAGCACAGAATTTTCTGGATGACATAGCAATTGACTCGTATTTTTCATCTAGACAAAGTAAGATTTTTTTAAAAAGTGACAGACTATGACATAAAATATAAGAGATTTTTTTCCAAGTTATATGACAATTTCCTATTCTTTGACTCAGTTATGAACATCTTTTGCCTTTAGTGAATAGCCATGACGCTGGAGGGAGGAAGGAGTTTTTCCGTACTGTATTCAGAACACAAGTCACAAAGAAAAAAGACTGAGAGGTTTGACTATATACACAAACTTCAGCTTATTTAAGAGTAATATAACTAGAGATAAAGAACGAAGAAGATAATAGCAACATAGTGTTAATAGTCATTTAGAAGTTCCTACTAAAACTAGGAGAGGAATTCAAATGCAAAGAAAGAATGAATATGTTGAAGGAGATTGAAATTCTAATCTAATTACCCTGATTTGATCATCACACATCACACATTGTATTGTGTATCAAAATATCCCACTTTACTCCATACATATGTGCATTACTATGTCAGTAAGAAGGGAAGGGAGTGGGGAGGGGAGTAGGAAAGACAGTAGAATTAATTGGACATAACTTTCCTATCCTTGTATAGGAATACACGACCAGGGTAATTTAATATCATGTACAACCACAAGAATAGGATCCTAATTAGAGTAAGTTATACTCCATATATGTAAAATATGTCAAAATACACTCTACTGTCGTGTGTATCTAAAAAGAACAACAAAAAAAGAATTCTCAACAAAAAAGAAACCATAAAAATTAACCTCCACTTTTATGATAAATTGATAAATAAAAAAAGTTCTTACCCATCAGTCAGAGAAAGATGACCACTGCATTAGAAAACTGTCAAGCGAAATAGAATTTAGGTAAGTCACAAAAAGGTGAGTGCAAATGCCTAGTAAGCAAGTAAAACAAAAGTCCACTTTAGTAGTACTCAAAGAAAGGCAAAATAAAACCAGTTAACCATTTTTCTTTGTTTACTGAATATACAATGGTTTTGTTAGAATGTTGGAAAGGGGAATGAAAGGAAGGGAGGAGGGATGAGAATAGAAAAGACACTAGAATGAATTGGAGATAACTTTCCTATGTTCATACATGAATATATGACCATGTAACTCCATATCATGTACAACCACAAGAATGCGTAGTTATACTCCATGTATGTATAATATGTCAAAATACACTCTACTGAGCTGAGCATGATAGTGCATGCCTGTAATCTCAGCACTTTGGGAGGCTGAGACAGGAAAATCGTGAGTTCAAAGCCAGCTTCAGCAACTGCGAGGTGCTAAGCAACTCAGTGAGACCCTGTCTCTACATAAAACACAAAATAGGGCTGGGGATGTGGCTCAGTGGTCGAGTACCCATGAGTTCAATCCCCAGGACCAAAAAACCCCAACCAACCAAACAAACAAAACCATTCTACTGTCACATATATCTAAAAAGAAAAATAAAAAAGAATATTGTAGAGGCCTGGGCTGCAGGAGCTTGGTGATTGGCAGGGTAGGAGAAATTGGTGCTGCTGTTTCTCCATTCTAATCTGACAGTGTCCTGATGAGAACTTTGGGAAGCAAATTGTATTAGGGTTCTCTAGAGAAACAAAATCAACAGGAAGTATAATTATAAAAAGGGGACTTATTAGGTTGGCTTGTGTGACCAGAAGCTGGATAGTCCACAATGGCTGTCTGCAGTCTGGAGAGCTGGAAAAACCAGTAGCTGCACGGTCCAGAGGCTGGAGCCCAAGAACAAGAGGGATCAATGGTGCTACCCTGGACTGAGGTGGAAGGCTTCTGGAGAATCCCTGTCAGAGTTCACTTTGGAAGAGTGAAGAAGTGAGAGTTGAATATCCTGAGAGGATTGCAGCAGCAATTAAGAACCCATTTAAGAAAAATGGAGCTTGCATCTGCTGCTGCTTCCTTGTTCTTTCAATTTTTATTCCATCCAAGCCATCATCCTATTGGATAGTGCTGCCCATGCTTAGGGAGGGTCTCCATTTCAGTTGGCATTTCACATGCCAGTCATTCCTAGACACACCTTCATTGACACACCCATAATCCTCGGCATTTGTTAATCCCATCAAGTTGACACTTCAAATTATTACACCGATTTAGATAGAGATTAGCCTGTAATGACTGCATTTGGGTGAGATATGCACACTGGAAGGGAAGAAAGGAGGAGTGATCAAGGGCAGAACTGGCCTCTGATGCTGTCGCCCTGAAGGTGGACTGGCTCTCCAGTTGTCCCCATCTTGGTTCTGAGGGCCAGGATGTTAAATCCTCAAAGTGGGCCACATGACCCTCAGGACTGACTGCTGTGGACTGGATGCCCAAAGCAGCTCTGTGGTGGGCCCTGTGTTCCAGCACGAGCCACATGATGAGATGGGCAGTGTGGAGGACCCATAAGGTGAGGACATCTGAGGGTACTCCTGGGCTTCTCAAGAGCCAGTTGGTGGCTCACACATGTTCCATGTGTGTACTCTACAGCACCTGCATCACCCTCCACCCTGAGCTCCATAAGCAAACTAAGGCTCACTTGCTGCTTTTGGTTGGGTATTTTCATTGGATTTTTTGCAACTTCATTTGGCTTACTTACAGGTATCAATTTACAGTATGCTTACCTTTGAATGTCCTTGTAAAATATGTCAAAATACACTCTACTGTCATGTATGTCTAAAAAGAACAAAATATACTCTACTGTCATGTATATAAAATAACTATTTACCTCATTTGACCCAACTATCCCACTCCTTAGTTTTTATCCAAGATTAAAATCAGCATACTACAGTGATGCAGCCTCATCAATGTTTATAGTAGCACAATACACACTAGCTAAGCTATGGAACCAAACTAGATGCCCTTCAACAGATGAATGGATAACAAATTGTGATATGTAAACACAATGGAGTATTACTCAGCCATAAAGAAGAATGACTTTATGACATTTCCAAGTAAGTGAATGTACCTGGAGACTCTCATGCTAAGTGAAATAAAGCAGTCCCTCAAAACCAAAGGTTGAATGTTTTTGCTGATATGTGGAAGCTAATCCACAACAAAGGGGTTAGAGGAATCCTAGATATTCAGTAGATTAGACAAAGGGAAATGAAGGGAAAGGAGGAGGAATAGGAAAAGGAAAGACAGTGGAATGAATCCAAAATAATTTTCCTGGGGACTTACATGAATACACCAGAGGGAATCCCATCATCATGTACATCCATAAGAGTGAGGTCCTAATAATATAAGATATATTTCACACTTGTACAATTATATCAAAATGAATTCTATTGTCATGTGTAACTTTAAAAAACCCAATAAAAATAACTATTTACATATGTTAAGGAAAGATTTGGAAATACATCAAAGTATTGAAGATTCCATCTTAAGTGGTTCTCTAGGAATTTTTCAAATAAATAAAATAAAATCTTTGTAATTTGAATTTTTTCCAATAAAGATGATGTTAATTTAATAAGATGAAGTATAATTTTTAAATTTCTACTAAGAGTAGTGAAGGAGGAATGAAGAAAAAATGACAATTGGAATCATACAAATGTAAGAAATTAAAAAATGTGGGACGATGAAATTAGGAATCAAGAAGATTTCAAATAAAAAAGAAATTAAAAACTCAAGCAGGTCAAATGTTTTCTCTGATAGGTGAAAGCTAACCCACAATAAGGGTGAGGGTGAGGGGAAGAATAACAGTGCAGTAGATTAGACAATAGGGAAAGGAGGGCAGATAGGAAGAAGACAGACAGTGGAATAAATCTGAAGATTTATTTATTTATTTATTATGTACATCTGCAAGAATGAGACTCTAACTAGAATAAGATATGTTCTATGCTTGCAATATTATATCAAAATAGTTTCTGTTGACATGTATAACTAAAAAGGACAGATACATAGAAAGAAAAAAGGAAGGAAGGAAGGAAGGGAGGAAGGAAAAAAGAAAAAAGAAGGAAAAGAAAGAAAACATCAGTTGGTCAAGATCAATGAATTCATTTCTGGAATCTCAATTATCTTTCATTGCTCTATATATCTATCCTATGCTAGTATCACATTGTTTTTATTACTGTAAATTTATAGTAAGTTTTGAAATCAGAAAATGTGTGCCCCCCAGCTTTATTCTTTGTCAAGATAATTTTGGCCATTGCAATTAATGTATTAGTTTCCACATGCAAAAAAATGGAAACTGGGATTTTTATAAAGATTATGATGAGTCTATTTATCAATCTAAGGAATATTGGTATCTTAACAATAATACATATCCCAATCTCTGGACACAAGGTATAGTTCCATTTATTTAGAACTTCTTTTTTATTTATTTCAATGATTTTTGTAGTTTTATGTATACAAATATTACACTTGTTTTGTTAAACAGATTCTTTAGTTTTTATTATTTTATATGCTGCTGTAAATGGACTTGTTTTATTAATATTATTTCTAGAATGCTCAACACTAATGCATAGAAATACAATTGAATTTTTTATGTTGATCTTGTAATTTAGAGCCTTTCTGAGCTAATTTTGTAGTTTTAAAACGTTTTGGCTTTGTGTGTGTATGTGCAAGTCATGTCACTCATGATACATAAGTGAAAAAAGTTTTATTTAAAAAAAGAAAGTGTTAGTACAAAAGAACAGTAAAAGAGGACAATTGGGAGGATATAAAAATAGGCAAGAAAAAATAATGTAGAGAAGGATAGTGGGAAAATGTAGAAAAATAAACTTATAGCATGATTTTTCTCTGTAAAACAGTAAATAATCTAGAAGGCTAGAGGTTATTGAGAAAACACTCAGAATGAGAAAGACAAAGTGGATCCAAATATTTCATAATCAGTAGTAATAGCATTTTAATCAATATAGAAATTATTTTTCTCAAGGAAAAATATCTTTGAATTTTTCTCAGAATAATTGAAGACAAATAATCTAGTCTTCTAGTCAAACAGTTTTAGCATCAGTAGGACCTTGGGACAATGGCATTTTATTAATACAGGAGCAGAAAAACAATAAAATGGAAAATACTACTTACACTGGAAAATAACTTGACCAGCCTAATTTTATTAAGAAGACAGAGGGAAGAAAAAAACATTACAGTGGAAATTTAGTTGTGTTTAAAAATTTCTCAGAAATCTAAGCCATTGGTTTTCAAATATTTTAAATTGCAGATTTTTTTCCTCTTCTTTGGAACTGGAGATTGAACTCAGGGGTGCTTAAACACTGGGCCACATCCCCAGCCATTTTTTGTGTTTTATTTAGAGACAGGGTCTCGCTGAGTTGCTAAGTGCCTCAATAAGTTGCTAAGGCTGGCTTCGAACTCAAGATCCTCCTGTCTCAGCCTCCCGAGTCACTGGGATTACAGGCATGTGCCACTGTGCCTGGCTGGTTTTGTTTTCTGAATGGAATTTTTCTGCACAAGCTTAGTGTGTACAGCAGGTAATGAGATGACATTGGCTGTTCTGGGTGGTGATGGGCATCAGGCAGCATATACTGCAATAGTTAGGCACCCTCCCAACTCTATCTCTGTCCTCCCAACACTCCCCTTTCCAGCCCAAAGCATAGATATTAATATTAAAGTAACAGACCTGAGAGTCCTTGAGACCTGAGACATCATCCTTGGCAGCATTCTTGAATGTTCCTTTCAGTGCACATAACTAAGCAAGTACAGGTTGAACATCTGAAACCTGAAACATTTTGAGTACTGACATGACACTTTTAAAATTTCACATGGGGAAGTACTGTGGAATGAAATCTACCAAATTATGCTATGTCCGTGTATGAATACACCAAAATGAATCATACAGATATATAAATATTTATAGTTCACTAATTAAAATAACAATAACAATAATAATGGAAGATCAGTACAGTAGAGCAAGCAGATCATGGGGAGGTAGGAGGGGAGGGAAAGAAAAGGCACTGGAGAATGAGATTGACCAAATTATGTTGTGTGCATGTATGAATATGACACAATGGCCCCCACTATTATAATGCAACAATAAAAATTTAAAAATTGTATTACAGGTGCTTAACCAGTAAAGTCTATGTGGATGTTAAAAATAAAAAAACTACAATAAACTTTGAAATCTGGAACCTCTGGTCCCAAGCATTTCAGAAAAGGAGTACTCAACCCGTAATATATTTAAACTTCTTCCACAGGTCAAGAAACATGTCCTTCAAACTGTGGACAATCTCATATTATTAAGGAAAATAAATAAAAATAGACATTTCTCCTTTTCATTAGGAAGATTTAATTTCCCACAGGAGATGATCAATTTCATTTACTGAAACATGCAGGTATGTGTTAGATTGTGTCACCCAAAAAGATATGTTGAAGTCTTAACACCCCACCCTTCTGGTACTGTGAATATGACGTTGTTTGGAGATAAGATCTTTGCAGATGTCATTTAGTTAAGATGACATCATGATGGTGGGACCTGATCCCATATGACTGGTGTCCTTATAAGAAGAGGAAAGTGCCATGTGAAGATGGAGACACACCACTGGGTGTGGTGGTGCACTCCTGTAATCCCAGCTGCTTGGGAGGCTGAGGCAGGGGGGTTGAATGCTCCAGGCCAGCTTCTGCAACTTAGTGAGACCCTGTCTCAAAATAAAAAGCAAAAAGGGCTGGGGGTGTATCTCAGTGGTTAGGCACACCTGGGCTCAATTCCCATTACAGAGCCGGGGGTTGCACAGGATAAGACTGCCATCACAGAGATGGAGAGTGGAGTGGGGTAGCTACAAGCCAAGGGATCAAGGAGCGCCAGGGACTGAGCATTCCACTCCAAGCTTGGAAGGGCAAGGACAGATTCTGCCCAGAGTCACAGAGGTAGCATAACCCTCCTCACAGTTGGATTTTGGGCTTTTAATTTCTACAGCTGAGACACCATAAGTTTATTTCTGTTGTTTTAAGCCACTCAGTTTGTGGCCATTTGTTATGGTATTTCTAAGAAACTAATGCAATAAATGAGATTTTAATACCAAAGAATCGCTATTGTTAGTAATAATATTTAAAGTGCAGGGACGATATTCACTCAAAGGTAAGCTTCTCAGAGACAACTCCTGTCTTATTTATCTTTTCATTCATGTAGTGTATAGTACTGTGCCTGGTACATATTGCACACTCAATAATTTCTGGGTGAAGGAATACAAAAAGATCTAAGTGGAAGATTTGAGTTGAGTCCTGGTGGGGGAGGGTTATAACATAAATCAACACAGTGAAATAATCATCTCAGAAGGGGAAATTTCTGTCAGTTATCTAAGTTTTGGGTCTTGCATGACAGTAACATAATGTTTTCTGAGATGAAATAAGGGGAATTGGGGTTTTGGGAAACTTATCTTTATACTATGATTTAGGTTTTATGTTACTTAAAGCTATGTGGCACCAGGAACATTTTAATAGGGATTGCACTCCTTAAAGTATAGATTTAATCAGAATTTTATTCTGAGCTATGGGAAAAATGGGTGAACCCAAGATGAAGGTCTCTGGAGAAATGATTTTTCCCTGTGCCCCATTTTAAGGGCACACTCTACAGGTTAATCTGATTCTCAAATGGTACAAGTTTAAGTACATTTTGTCTTTGATTTCAATTTAGTATAGCATTCATTCCTAATTATTTAAAAAGTCATGAATGCTGGGCTGGGATGTAGCTCAGTGGTAAAGCATTTGCCTAGCTTGCACAAAGCCCTGGGTTTGATCTCCAGCACCATTTAAACAAAACAAAACAAAACAAAAAAACTGCAAAAGATGAAGCAGATCTCAGTAAGGTGGTCCAGGCCTGTAATACTAGCCAACTGGGAGGCTGAGGCAGGAGTATCAAAAATTAGAGACTAGCCTGTGCAACTTAGCAAGACTGTCTCAAAATAAAAAATAAAACTGCTAGGGATGTAGCTCAGTGGTAGAGTGTCCTTGGGTTTAATCCCTAGCACCAGAAAATAAAATACATGAATAAGCAATTGAAATACATTTGATTTTTCTCAGGTACCATGCTAGGTGCTTTCACAAACACATACATGCATTTTTTCTTCTGGTGCTGGAGATTGAACCTGGAAACTTGCATGTGTTAAGTCCATGTTCTGCCACTGATTTACACACCAGACCGCTATATTTATTTTTTTCAGTTTCAGAATGTTTATTATATTGCTTTTTCCTTCTGTTAACTTCTTTATTTTGAAAGAGTTCTAGACTTGCAAAAAAGTTGCAAAAATGATAGAATAAATATTCACTGAGATTGCTGATTTATGTCTAAATACTTTTGTCTATTTCCTAAAAGTAAGGACATTTCTTTCTATAACTGCAATAAGATTATTAAGATCAGAACACTTACATTCACATATTATGGTTAACTGATAGACTTTATTCAAATATCAGCAATTAATCTCTTCTTCCGAGGCAAGAGCCAATCAATGAATACATATTCCACTTAACTGTGTATTTATTTGGCCTCCTTTAACCTGGAATAGTTCTTTGGTCATTGTCTTCCATGACCTTGAGACTTCAGCATACAGGGTAGTTATTTTGTAGAACATACCTGAATGTAGGTTCTTCTGATGCTTTGTCATGATGAGATTCAGGTTATATGGATTTAGGTTGTCACAAAATGATGCTGTATCCGTTGCAGTTTATTCTGTCATAAGGCACATGTGGCCCAAATATTCTATTACTTGCACATGTTGTTACAGGCTCAGCTATGCCCCTCAAAATTCATGTGTTGAATTCTAACAGCCCCCAGTATCTTAGAGTGTGACAGTATTTGGAGATAGGGTCTTTAAAGTAGCAATTTTTTAAAAAATGAAGTCATTAGGATCTTAATCCAGTATGGTTTATGCCATTTTAAGGAAAAGAAATGTGGACAAAAGTACAAAAGGAAGATGATGTGAAGACACAGGTAATGGATGATGATCTACAATCCAAGGAGAGGCCTGGAAGAGCCAGTTCTTGTCTCTCCTTCAGGGCTCCCAGAAGGAACTAACTTTCCCAGAACCTTGGCCTTGAACTTCTAGTCTCTATAACTGTGAGAAAATAAATTTCTGTTGTGTAAGCCCACTTGGACTGTAAGATCTTGCTACAGCAGTCCCAGTAAACTAATATATTTGTTAACTTTGGTCACTTGGTGAAATGGTGTCTATTGAGTTTCTCTACTATGAGGTTCTATTTTCCCCTTTGCAACTGCTTAGTGTCTTGGTGGGAGACCCTTGAGGCTTTGCAAATATCAGGTTCCCCATCATACTTCACTCAGTATGGCATTCATTGATGCTTCTTGCCTGAAACAATTACTAGTGTGGCTGCCAAATGTACTTTTAAAATAAACTATTTTGTTCAGATAAAATACATGCAGAAAAAATACAATTCACAAGTTTGTAGCTCAATGGATTTTCATGTGAGACATTCCTGTGGCCCCTAACAAGTTCCTAAAGTACAACAAAATCAGCACAAAGTCAGTTTCCACATCTCATTTGCCCTCAATTCTAATAACTATCATGATTCACGATACCAAATATTAGTTTTGCCCGATACAGAGACATTCATGGCTAATTTATTACTAGTATTTGTTGTCTGGTTCCTTTCAAAGTATCCAGGTTTATTTTATTAGTCTGTAATTTCATTGAATGAATATATTACTATTTATCCATTCCAATGTTGATACACATTTGGGTAGTTTCTAGTTTGGGGCTGGTATGCATAAAACTTTTGTGAATATTTTTTAAGTCTTTTCATAAACATGTTTTCATTTCTCTTTGATAAATACCTAGGAGCAGAATTTGTAGATATGTTTCTAAGAAAATACCAAACTCCTTTCCAAAATTACTGCTCCCACATACTCCCCCCACCAGCAGTGAGTGAACAGTCAAGTTAGTCCGTATCCTCAGGTGTGCTGAGTAATTTTCATCTGTTTCATTTTATCTATTTGAATGGTTGTGTAGTAGTATCTCATTGTGGTGCAGTTTGTATTTTCTTGGTGACTAATGATGTCAAGTAATTTTGATTGCTTATTGAGTATTTGTTTATTTTCTTTTGGAAGGTATCTGTGCAGATTATTTTGCTCTTACTTTAACTGGGTTGTTTGTCATTGTTTTGAGTTGTAAGAATTGTTTAGATTTCTTGTACTGGCTTCCTAGGTATATCTCTTTTTATTTAAAATTTTAATGATTATACTATGCATAACAATATGAGTTCCTCCATCATTGGAGTTTAGTTAAAGTAATTGTATCATTTCCCATTTTGTATGTCACAGCTAGCCTGACGCATCTCACTTTCCACTTTATAATGTAATAGTAAAATTCCTATAACCTGCACTCTACCTAATATGGCAGTAATTTTACTTCTATATACATTGTAAATCTAATCTTTCAGTGTTGTATTTTTCTTTGAATATTATGTCTTATGGAAATTATAAGAAGCAAATAAACTCTGTTATTTTATTTTTACAAACTCATTTACCGTCTCTCATGCTCTTCTTCCTTTCTTATAGATTGAAATTTCTATATAGAATTAGTTCCTTTTAGCCCACAGAATATTCTTTTTTTAAATTGTTTCTTTTTAGTTACATGTGACAATAATATTCATTTTCACATAATTATAAAATCATGGAATATAATTTGTTCTAATTCAGTCCTCAGTATCTCCCCTCCCCTCCTTTGTTCCTTCCCCTCAACTCTACTGATCTTCCTGCTATTTACTTAGAGATTTCTTTTTTAATTACTGTCTTTTGCATGCCCATGATGGTGAAAGTCACTGTGGTATATTCATATACATAGGAAAGTTAGGTCAGATTCATTCCACTGTCTTTCCCTTTTCCATCCCTGCTCCCTTCCTTTCATTCCCCTTTGTCTACTCCATTGATCTTTCTTTTATTCTGTTTTTAACTGCCCCTTATTTTGGATCAGCTTCTGCATATCAGAGAAAACATTCAACCTTTGACTTTTTGGGACTGGCTTATTTCACTTAGCATGATAATCTCTAGTTCTAGCCATTTACTGGCAAATGCCATAAAGTTGTTCTTTATTTCAGCCTGCAGAATATTCTTTGCTGTGTGTGCTTCTTGTAGCACAGATCTGTGAGTGATACATTTTCTCATTTTTCAAAGTTCATCTGAAAACATCTTAAAGTTTACCCTTATTTTTGAAGGGTATTTTTACTGGATATTGCACTTTGAGTTGACAACTCCCTCCTCCTGTCCTTTCTTGCCAGCATAAGAAATATATTGTTATATTGTCCTTTGGCCTCTATTGCTTATGATCTGAAATAAGTTGTTATCTGTGCTACTTTTTTCTTTCATGTAATGTATCTTTTTCCCATTCTTCCTACGTTTGAAATCATTTGTCTTTTATTTTTAGCAGTTTTACTATACTATACAGGTGTGCGTTCTTTGCACTTTTTCTATTTGAGATTTGCTGAACTTCTTGAATCTAAAATTGGCACATTTCATCATATTTAGGAATACTTTGGCTATTGTTTTTTCAAAACTTTTTCTGCCTTATCCTCACTCTTTTCTCCTGTTGGGATCCAGTTTCACATATGTTCAGTGATTTGATGTCATTTCTCAGGTTTCTGAGAGTATTTGTTGTTCTTTGATCTTTCTTTTCTCTCTCTCATCTTTAGATCAGATAATTTCCCTTGATAACATGTATTAAAATGCAACTTTTGAGAAAAATTAAAAAAAAAAAGTGTCTTCGGAAAAAAGAAGTTCCAATGTTATCGATATTGGGGAATATAAATCTTTCAATTTTTTAAAAATATTACCTTGATTTCTTTTTGCCTTTTCATTTATGTATAAATTCAAAATTTCCACATTGCAAAAAAGCTCAGAATGTTGGTTGGGATTGCATTGGATCTATTAATTGGGGATAATTAATCACATTATAATATTGAGTCTTTTAATCCCCAAACATGATCTACTGTATTGTTTAGGTTTTTAATTCCTCTCAATTAGTGTTTTGTAGTTTTATGTATAGAGATCTTACATATTTTTGTTAGACTTTTTTCTAACAAAAAATATGGTGCATCTGTTTAAAATGCCACTTCCTAATTGTTTACTGTTGTATATTGGCCTTGTTTCTATTGACCTCAGGTAAATTCACTTACTAATCACTTTTAAGTAGATTTTTGTGGATTTAAAAAAATATTATTTGTTTTGTAGTACTAGAGATTGAACCTGGGGGTGTTCCACCAGTGAGCTACACTCTCAGCCCTTTTTATTCTTTATATCTAGATAGAGTCTCAGTAAATTTCTGAATCTGGTCTCAAACTTGGCATCCTCCTGCCTCAGACTCTGGAGTAGCTGGGATTACCAGGCATGTGCCACTGTGCCTGGTTGATTTTTGTGTATTTTGCATGTATGCTTTCAGTATTCTGTGAATAATGATTTTGGAGTCTTCTTTTTCGATCTGTATTCTTTACATTTGTGTGTATTTTCTTTTCTTCTGGTACTGGGGATTGAATCCAGGTATATTCTACCACTAGGTAACATCCTCAGCACTTTTTATTTATTTTCTAAAAATTTGAGACAGGGTCTCACTAAGTTTCCCAGGCTGGCCTCCAATGTGCAATTCTTCTGCTTTAGCCTCCTGAGTAGCTGGATTATTAAAGATGTGTGTTATTGTGTCTGTTGTATTCTCTACGTTTCTTTGTCTGCTTTCTTGTGTTCTAGAATGATATTTAGCAGTGTGCTAGTTGCAGGTGAAAGCTTTTAGTATCTCACCATTATGGATCATGTTTGTTCAAGAGTTTTACATAAAACTTTTTGTTGAGCTGTAATTAGGAAGTTGACTAATCTTTCTAATCTGCTAGAAATTTTTGTTTTCTCTTGTGAGGGTACTGAATTTTCCAAATGTTTTTTCTGTATGACTTTTATAGTCATATGATTTTCTCTATTCTACAATGTGGTGAAGTATATATATTCATTTTGAATATTAATTAACATTGAATTTATGAAATAAACACAAACTGATTATGATACAGTATTCTCTTTATGTGTAACAATTTGATTTTTTAATATTTTGTTGAAATTTTTACATCCATACTTATAAGTGACATTGGCTTGTAAATTTCCTTTTTCGTAATGGCTTTTTCAGATTTTGGTGTCAAGTTTATGCTGGCCTCATAAAATGATTTAGGAACTGTTCCTCTTTTTCTTTGTATGGAAGAGTTTGTGTAAGATTGTGTTCTCTCATTATTCAGTATGTTTTAGATTTTACCAATGAAGCCATCTGGGTCTGCACTTTCTTTGAAGGAATTTTGTTTTTATATATTTGATTTATTTAATGAGTTTTTAAATTGTGAGTCATATTTTTTATTTTCCTTGCCTATCATTTAAGTACATTGTTTTTGAAATAGTTGCTTTTCATGTCCTCTCATTATCTTTTTAATGTTCTGAGATCTGTAGTGATCGTCTACTTAATTCCTGGTTTTGGTAATTTGTGTCTTCCCCCTTTCTGTCTTTTCTTCCTTTCTAGATCCACTGTTTCACTTTTGAGATTTTTATCTGTTGTATGTTTTCTGTCTCCTCGATTTCTATTGTCCTCTTTGCCGTTTCCATCTTTGTGCTCTCTTGGGTTTAACTTGCTGTTCTTTCCTATCTTCTGAGATGGCTCATTAATTTTCTTTTCTAAAATATCCATTTTAGGCCACAAAATTTTCTCTAAATGTGTCTTTAACTGGCTCCTACAGTTTTTGACATGCCATTTTAAGTACTACTTAGTTCTATATAATTTCTGATTTCTATCGTGATTTCTTTTTTGGCCTATGGAGAATTAAGAGTGTATTACCTAATTTGTGAACACCAGCAGATTTTGTTGGTTATTTTTAAATATTGATTTATGGCTTAAGTATGCTGTGACTAGATAAATGCCATGTTCAATTTAAAACTTCTGAGATTTATTAAGATTTGCATTATGACCCTAGACTTACTCCCACCACCTCATTTTTAGAGATGGGGTTTTGCTAAATTGCTCAGGCTGAGCTCAAGCTATCCTCCTGCCTCAGCCTCTCAAGTAGCTACTTTGACTTTTATCTTTACATGTACTTTTCTAATATTCCACATGGGCTGAAAAAGAACATGTATTCTGCAATGTTCTGTGTATTCAAATAAGTAAAATTTGTTAGTGTCTTACTTAAATCTGTATCCTTACTGAATTTTTTTCCCATTTGGTTTATGTAATAGCACCATGACAGATCTAGATGTGTTTTTCTTCGAACACCTTTCTCTTGGCATCCATAGCCTTTTCCAAATCCCAGATGATGTCTTGGGATACTTTTGGAAGGCAGTTAGTTTTCATTTCATTTGTTTTTTTGGTACTGGAGATTGAACTCAAGGGCACTCGACCACTGAGCCACATCCCCAGCTCTATTTTGTGTTTTTTATGTAGAGACAGGGTCTCACTGAGTTGCTTAGTGCCTCGCTATTGCTGAGGCTGACTTTGAACTCGCGATTCTCCTGTCTCAGCCTCCCTAAGTGCTGGGATTACAGGCTTGAGCCACCGCGCCCGGCTTAGTTTTCATTTCTTTAAGTATTGTTTCTGTCACATTTTTGTCTCCTCTACTTCTTAGATTGTAACTATATTATATATTCCACTTTCTGTCTCTGCCCCATGTTTCTTTTCTGTTCTGTTATATATCTTTCATCTTTTTCTTTCTGTGTCTCAGTTTAGTTTATTTCTTCTGATTTTTATTTCAGTCTTCCAATTCTTTTTTTCTTGTTTCTTTTTGTGGTATTGAGGATTGGACCCAGGGGTACTCTACCACTGAGCTACACCCCAACCCTTTTTATTTTTTTGATTTTGAAGCAGGGTCTCTCTAAGTTGCCAAGGATGGCTTAGAACTTGAGATCCTCCTGCCTTGGCCTTTCAAGTTGCTAGGATTACAGTTGTACACCACCACTCCTGCCCTGCCCTGTAGACCAATTCTAATCTGCTTTTTAGTCCATCTATCTAGTTTTTATTTTTGATTTCTTTATTTTGCACTAGAGAACCTGTATTTAATTATTAACAAAATTTAGGCTATCTGTTGAAATTGTCCTTTTTCATTTTCTAGAACATGTTTGTCACCATCATTTTAAAGTTCCTTTCTGACAACTTACTTACCTGGGTTTCCCATGGGGCTGTTATTCAAACTTGTGTATCGTCATTTAGTCTTATCTTCTAGAATGCCTGGTATACTTTATTAAACTCCATGCATGATAGGTGATAAAGTTTAGAGATCATTTGAGACCCTGAGAAGTCTTATTTTCTTCCAGATAGGCTTTACTTATGCTTTAAGTATGATTTTGAAGGAAGAACAGAGTATGTTTGTCCAATGGGGAGTTGATCTCAGCCTTTGTCATGGCTTGTCTGATTCTGGTTTGCCTTTACTCCTAAGATATATGTTCCTGCAAGGGTCCCATTCTATATCCTATTGTATTTTCTAGAGTTTTTCTCCTTTGTCAATCTGTAAATTCTAAATTTAGTTCCTTCTACTCAGATTTGTGACTCTTTTAAAGCTCAGCAAAATGTACTTTGGAATTTTGATTTTAACTTTCTGTCTTTAAAAATTTCCTGTCTTCCTTCCTTCCTTCCTTCCTTCCTTCCTTCCTTCCTTCCCTCTCTCTCTTTCTTTCTTTTTCTTTTTTTTTACCACTCAGTTTCAAAGCCCCTAGGGTACTGCTTGGGAATCCATATCTCTCTCAAGGAAAAAGGATGGCTCTGATTTTCTTACATCTTGTATTATGTCTTCTTGATTTTTGATGTTTTCACGATTTTCTGATATCTCCAAACAGATATTTTAAATATTTCCTCCAACTTCTCTAATTGTTCTGTATAGGAGATTTGTTTTGTTATAATCTACTAAAGCTGGAATCACATGTAAAACTTTTAGAAAAAATACTCACTTACGCTCATCTTGTATGTTAAGAACCTCAGATTTAAGAATTATTTTCCTAAGGTGATGTGTTTAGTTAAGTTCAGAACCAGGATTTGCACTGGGTCTTCTGAAGGTAAGTTCTATTTTCTTCTTAAGACTCCACAGCTCCCAGTAATGACCACATCTAAAATTTAATACCTCACCCAAGAGTTTGGACTTGTCAGAGTGGGGGGCAAGGAGTGAGGTGTGGGTCAGCTGAGTTTGGTGGTTCATCTCAGTCTTCTCATCCTGAGTTTGGCTGAAGTCACACTTCATGTGACTACCACATGAAGTCATTCATAAACACCAGACTTGCAGCCACACAACATAATGTCTATGCCTGAAATAATCCAAAGAGGTATATATGGTAGGAAAGATTTTAGGCAATATTGGCCTTTAGCGGTCAATTGATTAAAACTAGACAAGGATTTTTTTATTGCCTGTGGGACATATATGCAGTGATACAAATTGTACCTTTGGCCTGGAAGACAACTGGCTAAGCCTGAAAGGAACTAAGCACGCATATGCTTTTCTTAAAAGACCAGAAAGTAAAAGCCATGAAACTCTTCCACTGCTATTTATCCTTCTATAGGAACTGAGTTGATAGAATTTATTGACATAGTTTTGAAGTTTGATTTCAACTGAAGGCAACGTGGAAAATGCCTTCTTAGGGTTGGGTGGGAAGGGGAGATAGTAGGATAAAGTGGGAAGTCAGTTTGCTATTTTTTTTAAAGCAGGTAAAATAATAAGAATACTTTTTAAGAGGCTCAGGATGGCATGGTATTGATTATTTGCCTCATTTCTCAACCAAAAGTTGTGGAGATTGACCAATGGTTATCGTCAAGATGGTGGCTGGGATGAAGTTCTTGCCTAAATTCCTTTACCTTACATCCTCAAGAATGAGGAATATTAGTTATGTCCATAAATAAAAATATCTCTTCTGGTATTTTCCATGCATCTTCTAGCAAATGCATGTAAAATAAGCAGGCTCACTTCCCTCCTCACATTTTATCTCCACTTTTCAGGAGGAAGTAAGATTGGAATGAAAACTTTCAGCTGTTTTTCATCCCCAAAGAAAGGAGCTAACATGCTTGTTTAGAGGCTGCTGGTTTTGGGGTCTGTGCTGCCCAAAGGTGGGGTTAATGGGCCTCAACAATGAAAATAAAGCAAAACCAAACAAAACCCAGGGCTCATCTCGTCTTCTGTTTTATGTGCCTTTCTCTTGGATGGGTAAAATGTGCCAAGATCCCCTGGATCCTGTACTGTAAGCAACCCAAGGAAAGTCTTTCTCTTTTCACTCTTCTGAAGCACTGCACAGGGAGATCCAGCTATTCCATGTGAAACTAGATAGGAAGCCAAGAAGGCATAGGTGTCCCCACTTACGGGACAGCATAGGAAGCCCCATTGTGGCCTCAAATCCAATTTATATCCTCTCCAACTACTGCCAAATCGCCTATTAAAAGCTATTATTTTGATCCCCTTGGATCACATACTCTGGGGAGAATTACCTTGAATGTAATTTCTTGCAGGAAGAACATCTGAACATCTGTCCCTCCTTTTAAGACTTTTTCTTTTGCTCCCTGCAACTGGATGTGCATCCACTGGCACTTTGACAAAAGAGGAAAATGCTGTTAATATTTCTTAGTGTGCTGATGCATTTATTGAACTTGTAATACATAAAAGGTTGAATCATCATGTTGTAATCATAAAAACTTTCTATTTTTAAGCATGTCATGTTGGTTTCCTAGATTCCTAAAACATAAGTCTCAAGTCATTTATGTAAATGGATATAGCAGAACAACATTACAACTGTGAGTAGCAATTTGAGAAAGAAAGGAAAAAAAGAAACCACAGCGGAAACAGAGCTGAACAATCTAAGTGAACAGGCGTGAACAGAAGCACCATATATAATGCTGACTAGTGCTAAAACAGCCCCCTGAGCTCCTTGGAGAAAGGTGCTACCTAAAATATAAATAAAATAGATATTTCTCTCACATTCCTCATATCCTTTTTCCGGTCTTGGTTACAAAATGTATAGGGCTTCAGGTTACTCTTTAACCAAAATTATATTATGAGAGACCTTGAGACAGTGACTCTTGGGAACTTGAGGGTTGATCCACTAGTATCTCCTAAAACCACCTTGTTTTCCCATCAGTTTTGATAACTGTTTCTTCTGGAAGTGAAAATGCTGGACTTCTGGAAAAGGAACTTGAAGAATATGCATCAGATTGCATCCTTGTCAATCACTGAAAGCAGTGACTAGGAACATTATTTGCCCATCCCAGGCCACAAGTCTTTAGTCATGGCGATAGAAATTACTTACTGTCGGAAAACTGGACTCCATTTCTCTACCTTCATTTGTAATGGTGGTGCAAATTCTGTATTGTGAGGCTATGAAATTTTGGGACTCTGCCCACATATATTACCTGCTACCTATTTTCTTGAGTATGCTTAGCACTTGGCAGGGAAGCCTGGAAGGGAATAGGCACTCAATATGAAAGCATGAACAAGTTATCTACCAAATGTAAATACACTGACTGGGAAAGGCATATGTGGAAAAGGTAAGGAATTGACAACCTGAATGAAGAAAAAGGGCACTGGCCTGGGGTTCTCTTCTACAGGAACTGGCAACCAATTTGCTATTTAGTCTCTGGGCTTTACACATATACATACATGCTTGTTAGGTCATCAGTGCCACCACTAGGTCATCAACATGGTCAAATATGAAATAAGTTGTTCCTTAGTCTTTGATGAAATGATTCCCAGAATGGCTTGGAGGGACTCAGCAACCAAAAACCTGGGAGAACGTATTCAGCAATAGCCTCTGTGGCTTATATTTTGTTCCCCACTGAAATTCAAGGAAGCACTTGGGAACAATTTGCCGTTCCTATAGATCTCCATGATGGTCAGCCTCTAAGAGGCCCCCCACTGATTATCCCCTCCTGGTGTTCACCTTCTTTTGTAGCCTTCTCCCACACCAAATAGGGCTGTCGAACTGTTATCAACAGGACACACAACATGCAGATATAGCAAGCATATGATTTCTGAGGTTGGATCACAAAAGATATGTAGCCTCTGCTTTGCTTTTGGTGGACCATGTGCTCTGGGAGAAACTGGCTGCCTCACTCAAACATTCTGGTAAAAAAACCAAGGCCTCCCACTAATAGTCATCCTTATAAGCCTCATTTTTCTTCTCTGTAAAATGTGAATCATAATAATACACATCTCACAGAGTCTGGTGAGTATTTGATGACAGAACTCACACTAAATATTTAGTGTTTTCTTCAAATGCATGTTCTTAGTTAGGTAATGCTCCATGATATGGACATATTACAATAATCATCTCCCTTTAGTTGGATACATAGATCACTTCAAGATTTTTCCTTTTTAATCAATTGCTTTGCAATAAATATTGCATTTATGTATTTGTATAGGTCTTAGGTTTATTTTGTGGTGCATGTTTACTAGCCATGCATGTTATGAAGTCTTTCTATTCCTTCTCATCTTCATCCTACCAGAATACCATCATCAAAAACTGAAAAGTCAAGACCCAAGACACTTTGCTGTTGGGCATGAATCTATAGGACCCCAAGGGATTGAGAAGATCTTGGTTTTGCTGTGAAATAAGAAAGGATAGTTACAGGCATTTCTCCCTTGGATAATCTCTGAATACAAGGAAGAAGAAGACCTGTGGCTATTTTGATGGGCTTCCAACATTAATGCAAACATGGGTGTTTCTAACATATTCTTGTTTAACTTAGTTATCAAGATATGGAAGTGCCCCTCAAGGTCCATGTGTTGAAAGCTGGTCCCTAGTTTGTGGTGATGGTAGTTATTGATAGAACTTTTAGGAGATAGGACCTAGTGGGAGGAAGTTAGTTCATTGGTGGCCTTTCAAGGGGATGTTGGGATCCCAGTGCCTTTCTGTATCTTTTTTGTTGTTGTTCCCTAGCCACCTTGAGGTGAACAGGTCTCCTCTACCACATGCTCCTATCATGATGTACTATGCACAAGCTTGAGGCAACAGGGCCAACCAATCATGGATTGAAACCTCTAAAACTCATCAAACATGACATTTATCTTTTAAAGTGGTTACCTCAGATATTTTATAATAGTAACAGGCAGTAGAAAACTAATCAGTATTCACAACTGATTTTTATTTTAACTTTTCCACATATACTTATCTTTCCTGGTAATCAGATCTCTGAAGAACTCCAGATTATATTTTTGGCCTGTCAAGGAATGAATCTGATTCCACGTCGATGTGGAAATCCAGGATTTAACCAATTGTGTTAACATTATTTCTTGAACATTTTCCCCATCCTTATTCATGTTCAGGAACTATTTTAAGTTAATTTAAATGGTACATGTTTCAGAATTGTCCATTGCATTCACTTGGTTTGCCTGTGTGCTCTTGTATCCTTAACACACTGGTTTGTTTTTTGTACTTTCCTGGTATGCTTTGATATATGATCAGAGATCACTTTGCTCTACTGTCCTCTTTTTTTCTCCTTGAAGTTCTAGCTCTTATTGTTCATTTATTCTTCCTGATGACAAAAATGAGATATTAGAAGATAGGTGTGAACAAATTGTAGATTATATAGGACTCAGTCCAGGTTGAGCACACGGTTCACTCACTTCCAGTCTTTCATTAAAATTAGTGCTTTTGTGCTTCTCCTCCTCTTTGTCTCTGCTTTCATCTCTGTTTTTATGTTCTCCATTTATTTCCCAAGTTGTTTCCCACTTTTTGATTTAATCTGTTCTACAATTGCTATTTCTTATTTTAGGGTTGTTAACAATCTTTTTTATTTTAGTTTTTTTTTTTTTTTAAATTGAGGGTTAGTAAAGGTACAATAAAGTTCATATACCATATTGTGCAATATACTATTGTACTATTGTTCGGTTCTTAGGGATAGATTGATGAATTTCATAAATGCATAGAGCCATGTAACTACCTTCAAGGTCAAGAATCCATGTATTTTTTCACACTCTTTCCTGGTTTATGCTCCATCTCCACCTAGAATTAACACCCATCCTTTTTTTCTGTCACCATATATTAATTTGCCTGTTCTTCAGATTCAATTAAATGGAATCATGCCATCAGCACTCATTTGTATCTGGCTGCTTCTGCCCAGCAGCATTCATGTTTCATAAGTACCAGTAGTTTGTTCTTTCATACTGCTCTGTAGTGTTATATGCAAAAATAAACAATAATTTATTTATTCATTCTCTTATTTATGGGACAATCATATTCTCACCTTTAGTAAGCTTTATTACTTGTAAATACTAGCTCTTCGTTAGAATGGACATCTTTGCAGTGTGTTAACAAATGCCTTTCTAGAGTCTTCCATGAATTTTCTGATCTAACTCAGCAAAATCACACAACTGCCAAATTTAAGCCATTCTTTTCAGCTCATTGTCACAGAATTGACCTAAGTAGATAGATATCTTTCTACTTGTGAGGTAGACACCTTTTGTCTTCATTGTATTCTGGTGACCTTGAGATACTAAAATGTAAATATGCTTTACTCAGAGTCCCACAGGCAACCATGGAAGAACTGTGGTCAAAGATGGAGAAGAGTGCTGAACACTGGTTTGCATGTCTTGAACATTTATCCATTAAATTACATTTCAGGTAATAGTCTTTCCTTATATAGAGAGTGTCAGGTGATATGAAAAAGTTGAAGTGAAGAAGTCTATGCAAATTTTAAGACATAATCACATGAGACAGAAAGTGGCCCAAAGGTTTGTCAGGTGGCAAAACAGGTTCTCTGAAGGCAGGAACCCACAGACACTGCCCTGTTTTCTTTGGAAGCCATTTATCACTGTCAAACATACACAGTGGCCTCTCTTTTAGCTGTGTTCAAACAAGAATACAGTTTGTATTCTGACATTTCCCTGAAAGTGGCAAGCTGAATTTATCACCAGGGTAGTGTTCAAGCTTCACATCCACCATTGTATAAGTGAGCTGAAGTTTTTAAGGGTGGCTTTGTTGAGCAAGGTTATTTCCTTGTGAAAACCCATAACTTGACTTTTCAAACTTGAGTACTTTCAACATCCTCTTGCTGTCTGAATAAAACTTAATAATTATTTTTTTTGTATTATATGCTTATTGAGCTCAACTTTAGTCTATAAACAGTCACTTAAGCATTTGTGTATATAATTGTGGGTCACTGATTGTTAAACTATTACTATTCATTGTATCTCCTCTTATAAAAGGAGCTAATAAGTTAAATATATGAGTAAGTGGTTATATGTAGATGATTGAATTATGGAGTGTTTTTCTATAATAAACACATAATCAATTAAAAAGTAAATAGAGGAGTCAAAGATGAAATCAAGACCATTTTTTTTAGAACAATGACTTGAAGCTCAGCTTGGTAAAGAAATGACTATTCAGTCATTGACAAAACTGCAGTCTTGCTATAACCTCAGGATGAAATGAATTGTTTTTCATAGGAGAAAGGAAAATGTGGAAGGATTAGAGACTTTGTTTCAGAAGAATGGCAGGAAAATGGCTAATACATTATTACGTGTGTAAACTTCATAAGCCTCTATTACCTTAATATAATTTCTAAAATAATGAAAAAGAAAAATTTATAGAAATCCTCCTTTTAAAATGTGGTATGTATATACAATAAAATATTACTTATCCATAAAGAAGAATGATTTATGACATTTGCTGGTAATGGATGGATCTGGAGACGATCATGCTAAGTGAAATAAAACAATCTCAACAAACCAAAGGTTGAATGTTCTCTCTGATATGTGAATGCTAACACACAACAAGAGCTGGGGAAGGGGAAGAATAGATGTTCAGCACATTAGACAAAGGGGAAAAAGGGGAAGGGAGGGGAGAAAGGAATAGGAAAGACAGTGGAATGAATCTGACGTAAATTTCCTGTGTAAATATAAGAATACACCATAGTGAATCCC
The DNA here is from genome assembly GCA_004024805.1 of Geosciurus inauris. Lineage (NCBI taxonomy): Eukaryota > Metazoa > Chordata > Mammalia > Rodentia > Sciuridae > Geosciurus > Geosciurus inauris. The sequence continues at coordinate 33,544 of PVHX01006442.1, forward strand.
CACATTATGTACATCCACAAGCCTGGGATCCTAATTATAATAAGAAATACTCCATATAAATATGTTTGTATAAATATGTCAAAATCAACATGCTGTCAAGTATAACTAAAAAGAAAAAAATTTAAAAAGAAATAATTTTTCCTTATTATAAAGCAAGTGCTTTTAATAGATTATTAGAAAGAGTACAAAATAAACAATTTTATAGTAGGAAAAAATTCATGTAAAAACTCCAAAAATTCATGAAGATTAATCCCTGTATTTGAATTCTAAATCTTGATGATGTGTAGGAGATATTTCAGTTCAGCAGTTGCAAACCATGGTCTCTGGACCAAATCCAGCCTGCTGCTTATTTTAGTGAGTAAAATTTGATTAGGTCCCAGACACACTCATATACTTATATATTGTCTAGTTGCTTTCTTACCAAACAGTTTAATTGAATAGTTATGTTAGAGACCAAATGGCCTGCAAAGCCATCTGGCTCTTTACAGAAAATATTTGCCAACCCTTGATCTAGTTCCCAGGAAAGATCTGATTATGCAGGAAAGGCTTCTTGAACATGCTATGATGTGCCTAGGCCTTACTTTGAAGGAGTTTAGTGCCTATTTGGGAAAGATAAGACAAGGATATAAATACAATTTGAAGTACAAAATGTGACTAGTGCCAGAGATGGTACAAAGGGCTTTGGATTTAAATGGGGCACAGGGAAAGCATCACCTTGGTAAAGGTGAATGGTCAGATAGGATTCAACTATCAGTGTGATGGTTGGATATGATTCACCTATGTCAAAATGGACATAGAATTTTCCTGTTCCAAGGAACACAGATAAAGAGTCTCAGAGATGGGAAGGCATCATATATGTATGAGGACCACAATCTGAACAACTGGGTAGGTAGGAGGACATATGAAAAAGTGGGCTGGGGAATACATTTGGGATGATAGGGCTGAGACTATCTGAATGCAGGCTGAGGCATAAAGGGGTGTTATAGTTTAGATATGGTGTCCCCCAAGAGCTCATGTGTGAGACAAAGTAGGAATGTTTAGAGAAGAAATGATTGGGTTATGAGAGTTTTAACCCACTCAATGAATTAATCCCCTAATAGAGATTAATTGAATGGTAATTGAAGTGGTAGGATGTTCCTGGAGGAGATGGGAATTGGGGCATGGCTTTGGGGTGTATATTTTGTAATATGAGGGTGGAGCCTCTCTCTCTGCTTTCTGATCATCATGTGAGCTGCATCCCTCTGCCACACTCTTCTGCCATGATTTTCTTCATCACCCGAGCCCTGAGGAATGGATCTGGACTTCCATAGATTAAGACCTCTGAAACTGTGAGTCCTTAAATAAACTTTTCCTTCTCTACAATTGTTCTGGTTGGGTCTTTAGTGACAGCAGCAAAAAAGGTTACTAAAGCAAGGGGTTTGAAGGTGAACAGGGTCATTACAGAAATTTAAGATGTGTTCCCACATGCTTTGATCTTTTCTTCAAAAGGGGAGATGAATTCATCTCCCTTGAGTGTAGATAGCCTTGGACTTGGTGACTTACTTCTAAAGTGCAGAGGTAGGTGGGTGAGATGGTGTGTGACTTCCAAGGCTAACTTATGAAAGGCACATTGATCCCCTTCTTGCTATCTCTTGGATTGCTTGTCTTGCCATGAGGATACTCATGGAGAAGCCCATATGTTAAGAACCCTAGCCTTCCTATAGTATTTAGCAAGGAATAGAGACCTCCTGCCAATGGCCAGACTCATGAGCCATTCTGGGAAATGTTCCTCCTGCCCCACTTGATGTGTTTGTGACTGACATCTGAAATACAGCCTCATGAAAAACCCTGACCTTGAATCACCCAGTTAGGTTGCTCTTAGATTTTTGATCCTCAGAAACTCAGCAAGGTAAGAACTGTCTGTTGTTTTAAGCCATCAAGTTTTGGGGAAATTTGTTGTGAAGCAATAAGTAATGAATAATCATTTTTATAGTGTTGTTTTGGGCAGAATAAACCTAGTAATTTTATTCATTCCTAACTCATCAGTCATTGGAGTGTGTTCTGTGAACTGCAGTATGGAAGCCTTGGTCTCTTGGTGTCATGGAATGCAGCGGTGTGTAGGATGGACCTTGCTAAGGAGAGACTAGAAGTGGACTGATGGTCCCACAGTAGTCTAGAGGAAGGTGATTGCTGCAAATATTTTGTTGCTGCTCTTGTGCAGTTTCCTACACGTTCATAACTTCCTAACTCTCTTCACCTAAGCAGGTCTCTGGCTGCAAGAAAATGCTCAGTTTAAGTGTGGGGCAAGTTGGAAATGGCAGGGAGATGATGTCCCAGGAGAAACCCTTAACCAGCAAGGAGAAGAAACTGGTCAATAAATTCCCCAGCATCTCATCTCAGAATCATGCAACTCTGAGGTGTGTCTCTCACAGCCTTTCAGGGGGTCCTTGTGGGAAAGAACATTAGGTGCTCACAGCTGCAACTCTTTAACTCTTTGTTGATTTGCTGTCTCATTTCTCCTCTCTCTCAAAGTGCTTCCTGGAATCACCTCTCAAATTAATGATTTGTATTCAAATCCTTGTACTGGGATTTGCTTTGAGGGAACCCAAATTAGGAGAAGAATGAAGGTCTGAATGAGAATGGGTCTCCAAGGATGAAAGAAAAGAGATGGAGGTGAGAAATTCTACAAAGAGAGAAGCAGCAGGACTTTGGAAGGCTTGCAGTAGGGAAGCCATCTCAGATTTTTGAGATGAGGCCACCTTTTAAATGCTCCACAGATCTAGACTTTGAATCTAGGATTTGTGAGGGTGAAATGATTTGCCTAGGGTCTGACTGGGAATCTAAATCCAGCACCTGGGTTTTTCAAGGACAGCACATTGTAGCTTTTGTTTCTCTGAGTCCTTCCAAAGCTACTGATGAGACTGAAACTGACCTCTAGTAACTGAAAAGTCCAGAGACCTTCAGTTCATAAATGATAGGGATAGAACCCCACCTCATCTGTTGACTCCAGGCCAAAGTTGCCACTGGCTCTTTTTGAGAATCTAAGTATACATTAGTTTATAAATTCAAAAGAAAGTGATTTGACCCTTACTCCTTCAAGTATCTTGATTTAGAATTCCAAAGTAGAAACCAATGTGATTATATGTGAGAATGGGTTTCAAAACAAATAGTAAATCTACACATTCATTAATTTATTTATGAAAATGATAATCAAACACTTAATGGGAATCCAAACTAGAAGTGATTCCAATCTCTCCCAACCTCAAGAAGAGAAATTTCATAAGTCAGAAATGCTACCTTAGAGGTATTGGCATAGTGATACCCCTATATGAAACACTAAAAGGAACACACACCCACAAACACACCACACACACATACACAATCTTTTCCACTCCAACAAACAGGCAGGGTATGATTCACTGTGCTTTTTATGGTCTTTATAATATAAAACATTCTCTTATGACATTTTTTTCAGTAATAAGCAAGAAGGAAATCTCCTTGTGATTAATTAGGGCTTGACTTAAAGTTTTTAAAAGTAAGGGTAACAAGTGAAAAATGTAAAGCTCATTTCATAAAAAGATAGTTGTCTATGTGCAAGATCCAAGAGGCCTGGGGAGACACCACTGTCTTAAAATATCACTTCTTCATCAAGATGCGTGAATATCCAGCATTAGTGATGGATTTTCTCTGGGGCTGGAAGGCATTGCAGTCTCCCAGGTGAAGACTTAAAGGTCACCCACTTCTGCAAAGTACCTACCTTAAGCCTTATGACCCTCACTTTATCAGGGATTAGGTGGCAGCTACCTTTGGGCAAGGTTTTCCAGGGACTAAATGAAGAATGTGACGGCAGGGGTAGTGATGGAGAGTGAGAGGCTGGTGTGGTCAAGAAAGGATGTCAGAGGTAAGAACCCCAACTCACCCACTTTACTTGCAAGTGGATACACAAAGGAATCAAGACTGATGGTTTGTTTTAGTTAAGTTTGGTGCAATAGCAGTTGAATATCACTGTCAAGAAGTCCAGGGCTCCTGGGACATAATAATGGTATACTGCATATGGTGGGTACTTGTTACCTGTTCAAATAGTCATTCTTTTGTAAAAAGTACTCCTAATACCCAGCTTTCTCCTCACTGCATTTCTGAGCCTTTCTATTGCTCAGTGATGTTAGTTCTCTATCATTAATTTTCTGCCCATCTTTACAGAGTGATTTCAGCTGGAGCATTGGTGTATAGTGTTTTTTAGCATGTTTCATATTTATGTATCAATTGTCAAAGTAGCCTTCTGCTTTTGCTGCTTCTGATTTTCTACATATAATAGTAATGCTGACTTTTAATTTAAACAATATTTAAGTAAACTAAGCAACTAGATTTAAAGACACATTTTAAACCAAAACTAGCTAAATGGTAAAGGTGGTAGGCAAATGCTTGAAATTTGGTGGAGTGGAAAAAATAATTTTCAAACTTTTTGTGGGAGGAAAGAACTTAAACAGAATTTTGTCTAATTTGAACTGAATGTCATGAGAATTTTTTTTTTTTTTAACCCTGAAGGCATTTTCTTACATTTAGATTTTCTTTGTGGGGAGGAAGTTATATGAAATGAGTTACATTGGATCCTGCAGACAGTCTGGCTATCACTGAATTAATAGAAGTTTCGGAGTCGAGAAAAACTGAGTTTCAATTCTGGTTTCTCTGCCTACTGAAAGGAGATTTTGTTGTCACTTGGAGTATTAGTATCTCTAAAGTGGGCTAACAGTACATTCCATGAAGGTTTCTTGTGAGAAATAAATGAGAAAACATTTGCAAATACATAGCACATATCAGGTACTCAATAACTGGTGACTGCAAGTATTTCTCATTTGATGTCTTCCAGGGGCCATAGGGTGGTAGCCATTTGGACACAGCCATCCTGCAAACAGGTTTAAACATCAGGGCTGCTGTGCATTGCACACCTCTTGTGCTTTTTACTTAAAATGGCTTTTTAAAAGAACTTATTGCTTCAGTTGATACAATATGTGAACATCCAAGGGAGAGTCAGTTAGTTGTTGGAAGTCTGGATGCTCCAAGATATACTGACCCATCGGGAGCGGTGGCATATGCCTGTAATCCCAGCACTTTGGGAAGCTGAGACTGGAGAATTGTGAGTTCAAAGCCATCCTCAGCAACAGTGAGGCACTAAGCAACTCACTGAGACCCTGTCTCTACATAAAACACAAAAAGGGCTGGGGATGTGGTTCAGTTGGTGGAGTGCCCCTGAGTTTAATCTTCAGTATTAAAAAAAAAAAAAAAAGATATACTGACCCACTAGTCCACAGAGCAGTGCCCCCTTGTGGAACAGTGCTTATCCAGAGCCCAAGTACTAACAAAACAGCCCTTACATACTTCTGATGGTCCTGTTGTCCGTTTGTCCTAGACATTTTTTGAAAAGTACAGGACTAGAACCATACTAAAACATAGAGAAAATTTCCACCTTCTTGTTTTTGCCTATTAACACATTTGCTTTGAATTTCCTTTGTCACTGAAAGTGCTGACCAAGAGGACAGATAATGTGGGAAGTTTGTTCTTAGAAGGGCTGATGGTCTGATGCCACTGATTACACTATCTTTTGATCAAAGTCATTGGTCACTGGAATGTGACCTTCTGACCACTAGCCGAAGAGGGTCAGGACAATCGTGCATCAAATGCTTATTTGATGAGCCCAAATGGAAGGGACTGGCACCATACAGGTGTTCTGTGACATTCTATATTGACCTACCATGTTCTAGAGAGATGACTTCATTTCAAAGTTCCTTTGAGGAGACAGTGGAGGACCAGCACGAGGGATATGATCCCAAAAATATACATAGTAAGCATTGGATTTTGTCAGCAATGATAATAATTGCCATCATGATGCACTCACGTGGTCTCTTCTGTTTTCCTCACTTATCTTCTGTCTCTTTTGCTTAGTCCTCCTCTGCTAAGTGTTGGCACATCTTAATATATTTTAAAAATATTTTAATATTTTTTGTATTTTTTTAAAAAAATATTCTTTTTAGATATACATGATAGTAGAGTATATTTTGACATATTTATGCAAACATGGAGTACATCTTATTCTGATTGTGATCCAGTCTTGTGGTTGTGCATGATGTGGAGATCCATTGTGGTGTGTTCATATATGCACATAGGAAAGTTGTATCAGATTAACTTCACTGTCTTTCCTATTTCCTGTCCCCTAAAATCAAGCTGATCGTTCAAACAAATCGAGTTTTACCAATTATATTTTTCCAAGAGAGAGACTGAAACTCAAATATTATCAGTATTACAATTGTATTATGAAAATTGTCAAACACATAGCCAATATGAAAAGCTTCTACAGTCAACTTTGTTATGCCCAGATCTATGCCCTAGATTCTGTCATTAATATACTTCATTGTTGTTAATCCATCTTGTATATGTAGGTCTATCCAAAGAATGTGGTGATTTATGATCTATAACAATTATGAGTTGATTTTGACTTCTGAGAGGTCTTTTTTTTGCACAAAGTTATTATTAAACTATCCAGAATAAATTGATATCATTTGATTACATGTTTACTTGAAAATAAAATAAATACAGCATAAATAATTCTGAAGAACAAAATTGCATAATCTTGGTCTCATCAGAAATCCTGATCTCAAACAGACTATAATTAACTTCCTGAAAACGGAATTGGAAGAGCAGTCTGTCTCTTGCTTGGTCCAGGGGCTCATTCCATGTGTGTGCTTAATTTGTAAAAAGTTTGTCAAGCTATAGGTTCAATAAATAATTTTATAAATAAGTAATGAACATAAAACTGTACAGCAATTTTGTATCTTGGGTATAATATGCTCATCTTGTCCTTAGATAACTTCTTACTCATCCAAATGGCCCTGAAAGACTGGCATCCCCCTTCTTTGGCTTAGAGGTCCCTCTGAGCCTCTTGTCTGGTTAGGGGACATCTGAGACTTATGTAAAAGTCCATGCATAGTTTGGGGCTAAAGGATTTCTGTTTTTCAGTTTTCACTATTGATAGCACTAAGAATTTGAATTTCTTTGGAGGTGAATTGACATTTATCCCAGAAACCCTTCTGGGAAGTCCTTTTAGAGAGGTGCAGTGAGGGATGGGGTTTGAAATCAGGGAGACAGGGTTAGCACTAGGGATACAATATGTTTATATCTCATCTTTCTTATCCATTACCTCCTGCCTTTACTCACAGTGCCTTGAGCCTAAAGTCGCAGTGGCATGCTTGAGTTTATTCCAGCTGTTCTGAGAACTAGGCGGGTGTGATTGATTTGATGGGATCAGATTAGATGGCAACACTGGGAGCTAAGACAATTGATCACAGGCATGGGAAATAAGAGGGGCACTGTTCAAATCTACTGCTCCTGTGGCTACAGTTTCAGTTATTTTGATTTTGGACAGAATTTTTTTTTCTTTTTCTTTTTTGCATATCCTCCTTGCCATAGCTGGTAAAAGAAATCTCTCGTGTAACATGAGATCTATAAAAACACAAGGTGTGACCTCAGGCTGTGAGTTAGAAACAGAAGCTGGGAAATTTCATCTTCCTTTGTGCTATTTCCGAGTTTACTCTAGCTGTTTTCTCTGCCTATTTCTTGTTTGCACCCTTTTATGGGTCTTGTTTGTAATAGGTGTCCAGAGAGATTTGTGGGCACCATCTCCTCTCTTGGCCTCATTCTCTCCTCTCTGTCCTCACTTTGGGGTGTCACCTCCACTACCATGAGGCTATTGGGGGCTCAGTCTTGGCAAAGCCAATGTCCAAGTCTTACCTGGCTTTTCTGTAGCATTTGAGTGTATTGACTGCTTTCTCCTGAAAATGCCATCATGATGTGCTCACGTGGTCTCTTCTGTTTTTCTTACTTAGCCTCTTCTTTTGCTTCGTCCTTCACTTTCACCTGCACTTTCTCCCTGTGTGGTGTCAAAAATCCATGGCTTTAAATACCCTTTATATTTTATGATTCCTAATTAATTTCTCCAGTCTGAACCTGTCCCTTGAGCACTAGGTTAATGCATGAAACTGCTTCCTTGGTATGTCTATTAAGAAACTCCAGCTAAACAGACTAAGCAGAGCATTTTATCCATTCATGGTCTTTCTTTTTCACCCTAAGACTTCTTCATTTCAATAACTGACCCTGTTGTCTATTCAGTTGCTCTTATTCATTTTAAAAAGTTCCCTAAACCTCAGTTTTTCATCCATTTAATGGAGCTACACCAATAATACTAGCTTTGCAGCCTGTTTCTTGATCTGTAAAATAGCAATGATTATAATTATAATACATTACCTACTTTCTTAGGTTGTCATAGAATAAAATAAAAATGCTTTGCAAATTGTAGAGTACTGTGCAAATGCAATTTACCTTTACATCATTGGTGGTATCTTGTTTAAATATCTATATAATAGATTCTTCTCAGAGTTTTTAAGACAAACTTTTTTTATAAACTGGGACATCTCCCTCTGTTAGCTTGTGAGAACATTGTATATATTGTCTTAGTATATTTATTTCTTTGATTTACAGGAAACTCAAAGCAAAATGTAGAGTTCAAGTGTACTCATATCTATTCTTAAGTTAGGTTTTCAGTTATAATTACGTTCTCTTTTTCAAATGTCTCATTAAGTTTTTATCTCCATTCTAGTGTGGTACATTCATTTTCCACTGAAAACTCTGTGTGTATGTATGAATGTGTGATGTGTGTGTGTGTGTACATGCATGTGTGCACATGTGAGAAGATTCTAGGTAGAAATAAATGGTAGTTCAATAAATGAACTAGCAAATAAGTTGTAGATGGGTCACTGATCCAGAGGCACATGATTGTATTTTATCATGAGTAAAAAAAAAATTAAAAAATTAAAAAATTTGCTTATGCTAAAAAAGAATATTTCCTAATAATTTCTTTTGGACAATAGAAGGAAAATAATCATTAATTCACATTGGATATCTTTCTCATTTTGTGCATTTGTCTGAAAGTTGATTTTTTGTGATAAATCAAGTCACTTGTTTTTTTCATTATTACAGAACCAGTTTACTTTTTAACATACTAAGCACTGTTTGTTATATGTGGAACATTGGCAATACAAGCTATAAACTGAAATAAATCTCCTTCTTGTAATAAGTATGGGTATCAGTTGGGTATTATGCATATTCAGTTGGATGGAACAGAAAATTTAAATGATGGCAGCTGTTCTTTCTCAGGTGGCAGGAAGGTTGAGAATGACTCGGGGTCAGTGCAGCACTCTTAATGTGGTCACCTTCCCAGGCTGGCTTTCTGTGTTAGCATCCTAAGTTGAGGATGTTTGCCCTCAGTATTGCATGAATGACCCTTTATTTCCAGGCATTGAGATTTCAGAGAAATCTCAGCAATTGTGACCATTCAGCTGAATCTGAATTTATTATCTGGAAAATATTACTTGCCTTAAAACTCCAATTGGTACACTTCTCCTTGTATCTAAATGGATAGCCCTGGGTCACATGACCACCTCAAGCTACAAGGGAGTCTGGAAGGCTGAATGTTTTTAACTTGGCACATTGTGGTCCTCTGCTACTTCAAATTAGCTTTCTCTTAATAAAGGAAGGAGGAGAATGGATATTGGCCACTAGCAGGGTCTATCACATCTCTAACCTTTCTTGCTTGGAGTCAGATTTCTGAACACAGAAAATATTTCTAGCAATCCAAATAGTGTTTGAGGAATTTATTGTGTCTTTTCTTTTATTGGTTCTTTTTAGTTATATATTATGATAGAATATAAAAGCATGGATTGTAATTTGTTCTAATTCAGTCCCCAGCGTTTCCCCTTCCCCTCCCATCCTCCCACTTCATTCCCTTCTCTCTACAGTTCTTTCTGCTATTTACTTATCTTTTTTTTTTTAAAAATAATGTCTTATGGATGTACATGATGGTGAGATTCACTGTGGTATATTCATATATATGCATAGGAAACTTAGGTCAGATTCATACCACTGACTTTCCCTATCTCATCTCTCCTCCCTTTGACATTGATTTTGAGAATTAATTGAAGTGTGCAAATAAATAATCTCATACGGATTTCCTTCAGTGAATGACTGCATAGACATCTAGCTTTTCTTCCAGACAGCCCATTCTTCTGACTTCAGTAAATTCAGGCCTGCTGTCAGATGCAGAAGCAATGACGTATCTAGAATTCTCCATTAGCTCTTACATTGTGCAATATCTAGTCTGTGTAATAAATTCATAATTTGTGACTGATACAGAAGTCACCATACTCAGGGAAATGATGTTCCTCCCACTTGGCAGTACAACTCTTTAGGGGAGCTGGGGGAAGTGAACAAAATTTATTCAACTTCTGTCCTGTGCCAGGCCCTGGGCTTGGTGCTGTTAATGCATTTAATCTTCCCAACAGGTATTATTACCCTTTTATAGGTGAGGCAGCTCAATTTTTCTTAGGGTTAGTTCCACAAATAATATTTTTTGCCTTGCCCAAAATTTGTTTTTTTATGGAGCATCTGTCATTGTAAAAATACTACTCTGGAGACAAATTTTCTGAGAGCAGTAAATACCAGAAGCCTAGCCAAAAAACTTCAGCACCCTGTTGAGATTGAAAAAAGGCAACATTGACTTATTTTCACTTAAATTTGTGAGTTGGAAAAAAATCAACAGGGATGGTTTTTTTCTCTAAGGCCTGTGGCGGCAAATTCTTTGCATGCCCATGTATTTCACTGAAGCAAATGGTTGCCCAAATGTGCTTCAGATACATGGTTATAAGATTCTACAGCTGTATGTTTATTTACCAGAATTCAGAAAATTACAGTGCTAATTTGGTAAACATCACTTTCATGGAAATTAAGTTTACCCAGGTTGTACATTTGAATATTAAGTCACAGATCAAGCTTGCTAGTTGACCAGCTGGCTATTTTCTTTGTGTTTAGTTGTTCTCATGTCTCTTGCTACTCTAGACTGGCATTCAAATACCAGGTCCTGAACATGTTTTGAAAGAATACATTTGAATGCAATTACTAAACCTCCTTTAGAAGTCCAGCAGCCCTATCCATTATAGTAATTGATAGTCCAGAAACTTATTTGAGAGAAAGGAATTTAATCAAAGCTAAAAGTAATTTATAGGGTAAGTTCGACATACGCATACTTTCTCTAAGCCTTGGTTTGATTGGTTTTCATTTTTGGGATGTGTATTTGACATTTGAAACAATTTTGGTCAATAATGCTTTCATTTGAGGCTGAGGGTTCTTTGACCTGTATATAGAAAATGAGGGAGAGGCAAGAGAAATTTGGTGCTAGTGGTGACTGTTGAACTTTCAGGATCATTAAAATATACTGCTAACTGCATGAAGGAAGCACATTTGACTCAGGTTTCTCCTTTGGGATGGTATTGGCCAGTTTCCCAGGAGAGAAATCCTCTTGCTTTCTTTTCCCAAAAACTCTATCTCCAGTGAAACACAGAACTGCTTCTTTGTTATTAGTGGCTGCTGCACCTTTGTCTCAGTGGTGCTTATTTATGATAAAATTCTATACAAATATCTTCTGACTGGGAACTCTGTAGTTCTTCCTGAGCTCTTCCTGGACTTGGGAACTTGTTAGCCTAGGCACATACAATTTTCAAATTCTGGAGAGTTAATGGAACAGGAAATACTATTTGGCCAATAGTGGATGGGAAGTGGTGGATAAATACACAGCTACCCCTCATGATGGACAACCATGAGGCATATTCTATACAGTTCCCTGCTGGAATGAAGGCGCAGTTGGTCACAGAAAGAACTTGCTCATCTGCACAACACTTTGCTGGTTTCATTCTCTTCTCTAACTTCCCCACTCCTTGAATGGTCCTTCCCAGAAACATCTCCCAAAAGAATCTTTGTTTCAGGGTCTGCCTTTGGGGAGCCCAAATCAAAACAGTAGGTTTTATTTCTGCCAGGCAGACTTTGAGGGCTAACATTGATGGATAAAGTGCTGATCAAAAGAGTATAAGTGGAGTGTCTATCTGCAGAAGATGCCTGCCCCCAGTTCAGAGAACTGTTTCCAGACTAGCTTCTACAGAGGAAAGATGGGTGGGAGGTCGGGGCAAAAAAATGTGTGCTGATCAACAGAGGAATACATAAAGAAGAATGGGACTTTAATAACTGAGAGCAGAGGTTTAAGCCTACAGGACCATATCCAGGAGACTCTGCAGAGAGTTTCTTCTTCTACCTGTTTTCCTAGACACTCCATCTTCTTCTGACTCTTTACCCATTTATGAGCTGGCAAGTGTCACACGTCTAGCTCCATCTCTACACAATCTCCAAAGGGTTGTTTGCAACATCTTCACAATAACCAAGAATCTCTGCACCCAGATGTTTTGGGGGTACCTCCACTGCAGCCTGTCCTGAACCAAATTCATTACTTTCCCTTAATAATCCTTCTTTCCATTCCACTCTCAAAACTCTAAATTTTCCTTCTTCAGCATGATTTCCTGTAGTCAAAAGGAAGCTCTACACTTCTGAGCTGCTGGTTGTTCTGTAAGTCCTATACCCTGACATCTGTTTCCTCCATTATGAGTGGCAAGTGCAATTAATAATTACTCGGAGGCAGATTGTCTTTAAATGCAAGTGTAGGTTCAATCACAACAATCATCAACTATAATTAAAAGTGTTGAGTGTGCTGGAGCACCCCAACTAGCATTTAATGCACACTAATTAAGCACCATAGATAAGTTACACTATCCTAGGGCAACTAAACATTACAAGTAATTCACACAATCCTAGGGCAACTACAAGCCTCAAAATACATCTGATGCCAGGTGACTTTCTTAGCCAAAGAGCAGACGTTGTCCTTGTCTGGTGGTTCTCTTCAGCCAAGGGCTGGAAGTCAGGCAATGGTGGAGTTGATCCAGGGACAGACAGCAAGGTGGCCGGTTTCACTGATGTCCTTGGAGCAAAGCCCACAATGTGGCAGGACAAGCAGTTTAAATGCAGTTCCAAGTTGGTGGTGTGGTGAGCTGGTGATTGGTTACACCCAATAAAAGTCAATATGTCCAGTGAGATAGTATAATTGCAATTGCGCCTTCCTTTGCACATGTGCATGGAGCTGAGCTCCCTATCAATTGTAACCAGTCATTGCTAGGCAAGCCTATGGTTAGGTGCCCCTTACAGCCCCTTATCGATTGTAAGCAGGCATGACTAAGCAAGTCAATGGCTGCTGTTCCTTGTGGTTAGCAACTTAGTGAGTCCCCAGCATTTCCAGGTATGTCTATGGCATATGCTTCTTACATCCCCAAACTGCTTGTATATGTCTTCTGAATTCTTCTTGAACAAGTCTTATCTCCATCACCTAGTTCCTACCCACATCATCTCTCATTTCAGCAATTCAATAGTTTCAGGACTCCTTTCACCCTCTCTCCTTGCTTCATTTTGCAATCAGAACAGTTGATGCTGAATCTGGCCATGGCATTCCAACCTCCAAACCTTTGATGATCTTACATTATCTACAAACCAAAGTTTAAATAATTTAGCATGGCCTTCAAGGCTTTTATGTCCTGGTTCTATTTATTTTCTCACCATACATGTGCCTCTGTGTTCCTTATAATCCACACCTGCATTTTTCAAAGTGTTTCTCAAGGAATGTGGATGCTTGCAGGTACTCGTCTGAAATAGGATTTCAGGGAAAGAAATTGGAAGACACGGTTTACTCTCTGTCACTCTTGCATATTCAAATAGTTCACCAGCACATTCTAGACTCTGAGAAACTCCCAAGTGAAGAAACCTGTTTAATTTTGTTTAATTCAGTGTTCCCCAACTTTTTTGATCATGGATTCTGTCTTTTTGTTTTACAGAATAGCAGCTATCATGAATATTGTGAAGAAATAGTTACTATTCCTTGGATCCATGCCACATTTTCTAACCACATCAGGCTTGACATCTGAAACACGTAAAACTCTGGGACTAGAGTTGTTTATTTATTTATTTTTTCTTCAAGCTTTTATCTCTGTCTTGAATGGTATTAGCCAATGTCTCTCTCACATTCTTAACTCATCCTTTAGATTGTGGCTTGGATGCTGCACTGACCACATACGTGGTCACCTAACATGCCCACCAGCATCCCTGCCCCTCAGTTATATAAGTGCTTTCTTTCTGCCTTATAGTATAATTAACTGACATAACTATTCAACTTCAAGATCTTTGAGGACAATGATGTTGTCTTTTCTTTTTCATTTAATATTACCTCCAGAGCTGTGCAAGTATATTAAGTGTAAATAATTACTGAGTAACTTTTTCTGAATTGGTTTCACCATCTTGTCCTCATTCCCCATGACAACAAGCAACAGGGGAGCATGATTTGTTCTCAACCCAATTTGGTCTGAGTCCTACCTGATCCCCTTCCCAGGTGGTGACATAGGTAACTCATAGAATTTCTCTGAGCCCCAGTTTTCTTACAGGGGTGTTGTGAGGATGAAGTGAGCTAATCTATGGGAAGGACTTAGCATGGCACTTGGAAGCTAATAAATCTCAAAACCATAGGATCAATGAAGATGGTGATAGGGTTGACTCTAGTGGTGATAATGGAGAACAAGTACTTAGTGGTCCCCAGGTGCCAGGCCCAAGAGTAAGTGCATTACAAGCAAAATTTAATTTCATCATCACCACAGTCAGTTGAGGTATGTGTTATTATTCTCATTTTAGAGAAGGCAAAAGCTAGGTTCACTACAACGTGTGGTTTACTGAACCATCATCACATAACACTGTCCACCAAAGTAATAAAAATATCTGCTAGTTGATATTTTTATTCACAAAGATTGCAAGAGATATGAAATTGAACATAAAACAGAGACATGGCTAACTGTGGGACTGAAGGAGATTTTGGTGCTGAATTCCACATTTTTTGTAATCACTAATTGCGAGATCTGGGGAAAGATAATCTTTTCAAAACCTCAGTTTCCTTTTTTTTGTAAAATGGGGGTCATATGATATTTTGCCTCATAAGTGAGAATTAAATAGGTCAATGTATGTAAAATGCTCAATTCAGTGCATGGCTCCTAGTAAGTTTTTTCCTACATGGTTGCTGTTAACTATCTTAATCTCATCATTAACAGCATTTGAGGATGCTTGACTTCAGATGAAAAACTGCCACCTTGTGGTTATGCAAATTAGAAGCATTGCACAGAAGTGGTTAGTTCATCTTGTCACTAGAGGGAGGGAAAGAATGAGTTCAGTCCTGAAACTGAATCCAAGTTTCCTCTGAAAAACAAAAAACCAAACCCTCAAACATCCTTATTTAAAACCTAGGACCGATGACAAAAGGTATCTGGAAAAACTGAGCCCATATGAGTCTGGGAGCAGGTGCAACCACGGCCTTTGCCTATTGGATCTGGAGCCAAGGGTGTGAGTCATCATTAACTGCCCATGGAGCACATGAAGGCTATGTCCAGGGCACAGTTTGCATCTGTCCTCACCTATTTAGCTAATGCCTGCGTACTCCTCAGCTGCAGATCTCTTTCCACCTCCTTTCAGAGCCCATTGGATCCCTCAATGTTCTTCGTTCCATCAGCCATCGATCCTACTATGTGCATCTTTCTCACAACTGCCAGAGTTGGCTGTAATCATGGGCAGAACATGAGGCAACTTCCTTCTGGAAACTCTAAAAAAGTTTCCAGAAATGTCAAGTGTGTGAGCTTGGCATTCAAGGCCCAATGTGCTTGATCCAGTTCACCTACCAACCTCACTTCCATTTACCTTCCTCACATCTTTGGTCTCAATCCCCTGGGAGGCTCTTGCAGTTATGATTTCTGGGCTTCTGTGTCCTTGTTCATCCTGTTCCTTCATTCTGGCATATGTTTTATCTCCTCCTCTGATTTCATTCTATCCCAGACAATCTTTAGGATACAGGTCAAGTGTCTACCATTCTGTGAAGGCTTCTCTGATTGACCAAGACAAAAATTACATTTTACCTGGGAGATTCCTTCACTCCACCATTCCTGTTCCCAAAGTGGTTTCTTTGTTCTCCTATTATAGCTGTTAGTATTTCCTAATTTATATTATTATTGAAAATGGACATGTTTGTGTTCTAACTTGTGTTAATTAGCTTTCTGCCATTGCAACAAAATACCTGAGATTATTAACTTATACAAAGGAAAGGCTTATTTTGGCTAATAGTTTCTGAAGTTTCAGTACATGGGCACTTGATCTTATTGTTTTGGGTCTGTGGTGGAATAGTATATCATAGTGAGAGTGCATGGCCGAGGAAGCTGGACACCTCATGGTATCTAGGAGCAAAGAGAGAGAAGGAGGGGGATGAGATTCTAATATCCCCTGAGGGCATACATCTAGTAACCTAACTTCCTTCCAGCGAACCTCACCTCCTGAAGTTTCTACTACCTTCCAACAACACCACAGGCTGGGGACAAACCTTCAATACTTCAGGTCACACTTATCCAAACCATAGCTAACTATACTATAAAAGCCTTGTAAGATTAAGAAACCAGCCCTATTTTTGACAGCCTCTAAGAAGATCTGAGCTTGACCATTGCTCCTGTGATTCTGTCACTTTGATGTCTCACAAGGTATCTAATTTCTCTATTTTTTCTATTATTTTAATTAGAATTTGAATTTATTCAACTACAGCCAAACTATTAGTTAATGGCTACTTCATTTCCTCTTCTGGCTAGACATAATTCCACAGCCTCCTGTAGGGTTAAATAAGCTCACGTGACAGAGTTCTAGCCAAGGACAGATGAGCAGGAGTGACATTTGCCACCTTGAGGTCTGATCCATAAAGCTGCCCATGTAGTTCTCCATGTTCTTTTCTGCTTCTCTATCAGCTTTGGGTGCCATATTTTAATGGATACAGGCATGGATGCCAAATTATCCTCCTGGCATTCATACCCTGGGTTGTTCTCTCTGGCACTGAATGTGGTGGATATGTGCCACCAATAGGATATTGCAGAAATGACAGTGTGTGATTCCTAAGCCTGGATCATAAAAGCCATGTGACTTCTACCTTCCCATCTTGGTCACTCTCCCTGGTGAAAGACAGCTGCCATGTCATAAGGACACTGAAGTAGTCCTGTAAGGAGGTCCATGAGGTGAACAACTGAGAACTCCAGCCAACACCATGTACAATCTCTCTGTCATGTAAGTGACCATCTTAGAAGTCAGTCTGCAGCCCCTTTCCAATCTTCAGATGATAGCAACCTTAAAAGGGACTCTGAGTGAGAATCACTGGGCTTAGCCACTCCCAAATTTCTTAACCATGGAAACTGATAATGCTTATTATTTTAAGTGGCTAAATTTTGGAGTAATTTGTTATGCAGCAGTAGATAACTGGTATAGGGGCCACAAGTTTGAAGGGGCTTGGATCCCTGAATGACCCCTTGAATGGGAGCTGATCACTAGGATTTGGGTTTTATTTGTAAGTGGGAGCCCTGAGGCTTAAGTTTCACTGGTTTCATGGAAATATACCTATTAGACCACAGTGTATCTATTTATTCATATCTTTCATCTATGGCACTTAGTTAAATTTTGTAACTTTCTTCTTATGGACTTTGAATAATTCTTGTTTATTTCTATTTCTAGGCACTTACTATTTGGGGTGGTGATTATAGATTAGATGTTATTATTATTATTATCATTTGCTAGTAGTAAGAAACTTAACTGATTCATATATGTTGATCTATTCATATATGTTGATCAATTCAATAACTTTGCTCAATTCTCTTGTAAAACTTTTCCAGTTCATTAATTTTGAATTTTCTATACACTCATTTCTTGTGCAGAAAAATAACAATTTTCCCGTTTTTTTGCCAGTGTATTATTTCTTTTTCTTGTTTTATTGTGTTGATAAGTACTTCCAATAGCATATCCTATATTGAATGGTTAGGGTGAAAGTAATTAGACCTTGTCCTTAAACATTCCACCATTAAATATATTACTTACTGGTGAATAAATGTTAGTACATCCTCTTTGATTTCTACTTTGCTAAACACTTTTGAAAAATCACAAATTGTTTTGAACTTATCAAATCAGTTTTTCCTTCTATTGAGATAATTGTATAATTTTTCTAATTTAATATATTAATGCATTAGTTAGCATAAAATAGATTACTGTAATTTTAAATGGATCTTATATTCTTACTTTAATCTATATTTGGATATATTATTGTTTTCACATGTATCATTGAATTTAATTTGATATTATATTACAATTTTTTGCCTGTATATTTAAAAAAGAGAAGAATCTACTATTTTATTTTCTGAATTGTATTTTCTTGTTTTGGATATCATTGTTTATTTTTGTTAGTAAATTGAATTGAGCAACTTTTCATTTCTTACTGTCTCCATGAATAATTCCTATTCTAGAGTGTCTGTTTCTTTAATGTTTGGTAGACCCTCACCTCTGTATGGATCTGGTATCTTTTTTTTCAAGGAAACAAACTGACTGCCTTTGCACTTTCTTCTAAGCCTTGTTATCTACTCAGTTTCTAATTTTCCTTAAAACTAATTTTAATAATTAAGAATTCCTTTATAGTTCTTTATGTATGTATATATACATGCATATACATACACATGTACATATATATACACACACATATATATATTATAATCATGAAGTTAATTTTTTCTTTTTGTCCAATTGCTTAATCAGATTTTTCAAGGCTTTGCCTGTTTCATTAGCCTTTAAAATAGGTTTTGACTTAATTGATGGATTAATTCTGTTTTTTTTCATATTTTAGTAATTTCCTTTATTTTCATTCTTTTCTTTAATCTACTTCCTGTAGGTTTATTTATTTATTTATTTATTTGGTACTGGGGATTGAACTCAGGGGTACTCGGCCACTGAGCCACATCCCCAGCCCTATTTTTTTGTGTCTTATGTAGAGACAGGGTCTCACTGAGTTGCTTAGCACCTCGCCATTGCTGAGGCTGGCTTTGAACTCATGAGTCTCCTGTCTCAGCCTCCCTAAGTGCTGGGATTACAGGCTTGAGCCACTGTGTCCGGCTAGGCTTATTTTGATTGTTTAATGTATATTTTATTTGAATACTTTTTCAACTTTTTGAGTTAAAAATTTAGATAATTTATTTTCCGTCTTTGTTTTTCCTGGATAAATGCATTAGTGCTATAAGTTTTTCTGTGAGTACAGTTTAGTCTTCATCTGATGCACTTTGTTATAAAATGTTGCATGATTTTTAGTGATGTATAATTTGTAGTTTGGTTTTCAGTAGCTCTTTGAATCTGTGCTTTAAAATTTCAAGTAGTTCTTATTTTTGTCTTCTTCCCCTCTTTATCTTCTCTGTTTCTCTTCTTAATCTAATTTTATGCAAATGTGATCACCCTATTGACTATATAACTTCTTCAAATTTGTTGATATTGCTAAATCTTTAATAGCTTTTTTTTTGTTATTTGTGACATATCAATAGTTAAGAACAGTCATTCAAAATTTCCTATTCTGATAATAAATTTGTGAGTGTAATTTGCTTTGTAAATTTTGCAGTTACTTTTTAAGTATGTTCATGTTTAGAATTATTACAGCATTTTGAAGATGACATTTTGTTCTAATGTACTGGCCTTCTCCATGTCTTAATACTTTTTGTCTTCAAATTTATTTAGTCTGATTTTAACATAATATGCCCAGCTGTTTTTGGTTAATAATTACCGAGCATTTATTTCTTCATTTTTCTTTTAACATTTCCATGTCCTTAGCTTAGACTGTATGGTTTCTAGACACATAGAGTTAGTTTAAGTTTTTTGTTTGTTTGTTTTACTTCTACCTGACAAACACCCCTTCTATTTGTGAGTTTCATTCATTTTTATATATTATGCTTATTAATTCATTTGAACATGCCTATTCTCATTCTGCTTTTTTATCTCTATTTGACCCACTTTTTCTATGCTTCTTTTTCTCCTTTGCTACTATTTAGATGGAGCCAAAGTTTCATAGTGTTTTCCTTATTAGTTTCCCACTTTCTGAAGGTTTAGATATTATATATTTACATAATTGACATATCTTATTTATATTATGTATTTCATTTCTGTTGTTTTAGTGGCCCCCTTGTAATATAACCATATATATCAAACGTAACCTTGTCTAAAGCCCTTGCTCATTTTTGGAGATGTAGGTGGTAGGAGGATGGAGGAGAACGCAGAGAGTCTAAATAGCAGAGAAATCCAGGTGTCTTGACGGGGTTTGGAGAAGGAGGAGGAGGAGGAGGAGGAGGAAGTAGAGGAGACAGATAAAACAGAAGAGTGATCTGGGAAGTACAGGAGAGCAGAGTCTCAGAGGCATAAACGCACATCTTTCATGAGGAATTTATGGACTTGACAGTGTGTGTATATGCCTAGGTGTGCATGCACATGTGCATCCATGTGTGAATATATTGGTCCTTGTGTGTTTACTGGTGAGTGTGAATAGTTACACTGGAATGAGTGCATTACTCTTAGTATGTGCATTACTCTTAGAGAGAGGCAGAGGATGGGAAGGGAACAGTAAACCATGTCTAACAGGACACAGGGTTTCATTTTCACTGCACACATTGCCAGGAAAGTGGAATCTGAAGGGGAAGAGACAGTAAGGGGGCCAAGCCAGGGGGGACCTTCCCATCACAGGAGAAGAAAACATTAGAGGTGGGATCTGAACTGTGGATTCCCTTCCAGAAGACAAACAGATCGGGAGAAGTTGAATTCACTTGGCTTAGGGGATGTCGATTGAAAAGAATAATGACTAAGGGACGCCAGACTGATGTAGTTCACAAATATCTTCTCTTTCACCATGAAAATTCCAATGATGTTATTTCTGAGACTTATCCTGTGTTATCATTATTGTGTTTTGTATACTAGCTATCAGTACAAGAATCAATCTGTTGACAATGGTTACTAAAAAATATTCAGGTCTCATCTCAATGTAATCTATACCCCGATTAAATTATAAACAGATTTCTAGAATTCAATAGTGATAGTCCACATGGTGTAGAAAAGGAGAATTCAAATCAAATATGCTCTCATTCAGTGACGAGAGTACTAGTGACATGTCAGCTTATAAGAAACAGATATGGTAAAATAAAATGCCCCTGTGTTTAGCTTACTTCTTTCTACAAGTCAGGGTTATGAAATCTTCTCTGAGGCTAATTGATTTGCAAAATGAAGACAATGAAAGTAATTTTAAAAATACCATTTTTTCATTCTGTTTTTTGTTGCTATTAGCACTAAAATTTCAGCACATTCACTTCCAACTCAAAATGAAATGCACCCTTCCAATAGACACGGGCTTTCTTCCTAGTCTATTTCCTATCACAATCTGTTATGCCAAGTGAAAGAAGAGCTGGTACCTGCCTCATGTCTAGTATACACTTTCAATAAGAACTATAACTGAGAAGTGAGGAAATGATACTAATTCTCCAGCTATCATGTGAAGAATGAAGGGACTTTAAAAACTGCAATTTTACCATCTGTTAAGTTCAAATACTACTGATACCCCGAACAGGAATGGAAATAACTGTGCAACTCATTACAGAAAAAAGTACAAATGAGGAGAACAAAATTTGGAATCAAACTTGTATGTGTACTTGATTTAAGTATTTTATTTCCTGTTTAGAAAATGCCAATTTTTTTCTTTTTCTTCCTTTTTTGGTACCAGGGATCGAACCCAGGTGTACATAACCACTGAGTCACGTCCTTAGTCCTTTTTTATTTTGAGACAGGGTCTTGCTAAGTTGCTTAGGGCCTCACTAAGTTGCTGAGACTGACTTTTGACCTGCGATCCTCCTATGTCAGCCTCCTAAGCCCCTAAGATTATAGGTGTGTGCCACCATGTCTGGCTTTTATTTTTCAATCAAATAATTTTAAGTCACTTATGGGTACAGATGGTCCCTGACTTAGTGATGGTTCAATTTAAGATCTTTTAACTTTGTGATACTGCTAAAGCAGTATGAATTCAGTACAAAGTGAATTTTGAATTTGGATCTTATGGCAAGCAGTATTTGGTATTGCTATGGTTTAGATATTCAGTGTCCCTTCAAAGTTTATGTGTGAAACAATGCAAAGGTAAAATGATTGGGTTATAAGAGCATTAACCCAATCAGTGAATTAATCCCCTGGTAAGGACTAACTAGGTGGTAACTGTAGGCAAGTAGGGTGTGGCTGGAGGAGGTGAGTCATTGGTGGTATTCCTTCGGGGTATGTATTTTGTCCTTGTTGAGAGGAGCTCCTTCTATGCTTCCTAATGTGATGCCTTGAGCCACGGTCCTCCACCACACTTTTTTGCCATGCTGTTCTGCCTTACCAGGAATAGAGCTGGCCAGTCTTCTATGGACTGAAACCACGAGCTCACAAATAAATTTTTCTTCTTTAAAATTGTTTTTGTCAGGTCTTTTGGTCACAGCAGCAAAAAAGCTGATGAAACCAGGTGTGATCCTCTCTCTTGATGCTGTGCAGTAGCAGTTATTCACAGCTCCCAGTCAACCATGGGATCCTGTGGTTACCATATAGGAAAGAGGCTTTGCATTAGATATTTTGCCACATTATAGGTTAATATGAGATTTCTGAGCACATTTAAAATAGACTTGGCTAAGCTATGATGTTTGGTAAGTTAAGGGTGTTGAATGCATTTCAACTTAAGATAGTCTCAACTTATAATAGGCTTATCAGGATATAATCCTACCATAAGACCAGGAACATCAGTACCATGTTTTCTAATGAAAGGTTTACTATGACTGCTGATTGGGGAAATCAAAGTAGCCAGTCATCTTGCTGCATCCTCTGGCTCTCACTGGGGCATTCATGGTGTTAATTTTAGCAAGTTTTAACTTATACCTTTACTTTTATCCCTTTCCTTCCTGCCATAGTTGGACTTCATAACTCCTGCTTGTTCCTATTTGGTGACCACATATAAACTCCAAATTGGTGCTCCTAAGGGCCAAAGTTCACCCCAAGATCCTACTTCAAGATCTCACTCTAACACCCAGGAATGTACTTCTACAGTCAACCCCCTGCTGCGTTGGGGTGTTAGTTGCCTTTTCTGGGTATGAGAGAATTTGTGTGTAATATGTCTCTGTGGTTGATCCTCCTCAACTCTTCCTGGTGGGATTTGGTGTCACCCTTATACTTCTCTGTCCTGCCGAGGCCCTTCTTGATCTTCACTTATAATTTGATGTCCAAATGTCCAACACACATGACCATAACTTTGTGCTCTGTGGAGGAGCAAGTTCTTCAGAAATCATTCAACCATCTTTCCTGTGGTTGGATTCAGGTTGGATTTCCTGAGACACGTTTGATTCATCCAGATATTACTTAGTCTGTTCAAGAGGAAGTCAGGCTCCTTTGATCCTCAAAGATGTAGGATCTTGCACTTTAGGAGTCTTGTTAATGAAGTTGGGGCCTAATCCAAAATGATGAAGATTTGGGCCTACTTTTTCTTCTGTTAGGGTTAAGGTTTCTGGTCTAATTCTTAGGTCCTTGATCCACTTTGAGTTGAGTTGTGTGCATGGTGAGAGATAGGGGTTTAATTTCATTTTGGTACATAGGGATTTCCAGTTTCCCCAGCACCATTTGTTGAAGAAGCTATCTTTTCTCCAATGTATGTTTTTAGCACCTTTGTCTAGTGTGAGATAACTGTATTTATGTGGGTTTGTCTCTGTGTCTTCTATTCTGTACCCTTGATCTGCGTGTCTATTTTGGTGCCAATACTATGCTAGTTTTTGTCACTGTACATTTGTAGTATAGTTTAAGGTCTGGTATTGTCAAGAATCAGTAAATGGGATGGAGTCAAACTAAAAAGCTTCTTTTCAGCAAAAGAAAAAAATCAATGAAGTGAAGAGAGAGCCTACACTTTGGGAGCAAATTTTTACCATACACATATCAGACAGAGCACTAATCTTCAGGATATATAAAGAACTCAAAAAACTTAACACCAAAAAAATTTTAAAAAACCCAATCAATGAATGGGCTAAGGAACTGAACAGACCCTTCTTCGAAGAAGAAATACAATCAATCAATAAATATATGAAAAAATGTTCACCATCTCTAGTAATTAGAAACATGTAAGCCGGGCGTGGTGGCTCAAGCCTCTAATCCCAGCACTCAGGGAGGCTGAGACAGGAGAATCGCGAGTTCAAAGCCAGCCTCAGCAACGGCGAGGTGCTAAGCAACTCAGTGAGACCCTGTCTCTACATAAAACACAAAATAGGGCTGGGGATGTGGCTCAGTGGCCAAGTGCCCCTGAGTTCAAGCCCTGGTACCAAAAAAAAAAAAAAAAAAAAGAAACATGTAAATTAAAAATACCCTAAGATTGCATCTCACTCCAATCAGAATGGCAATTGTCAAGAATACAAACAACAAGTGTTGGCAAGGATGAGGGGGAAAAGGCACACTCAGATATTGATGGTGGGACTGCAAATTGGTGCAACCAATCTGAAAGGTAGTATGGAGATTCCTTAGAAATCTTGCAATGGAACCACCATTTGACCCAGCTATCCCACTGCTTGGTTTAAAGGACTTAAAAACAGCATACTACAGTGATGTAGCCACATCAATGTTTATAGTAGCACAATTCACGATAGCTAAACTGTGGAACTGACCTAAATGCCCTTTAATGGATAAAGAAAATGTGGTACATATACACAATGGAATATTACTCAGCATTAAAAGAGAATAAAATTATGGCATTTGCAGGTACATGGATGGAGGTGGGAGAATATTATGCTAAGTGAAATAAGCCAATACCCCGAAATCAAAGGCTGAATGTTTTCTTTAATAAGTGGATGCTAATCCATAATTGGGGGGGTCATGGGATGAGTGGAGAAACTTTGGATGGACAAAGGGGAGGGAGGGGAAGGAAGCGGGTAGGGGAGTAAGAAAGATGGTGGAATGAGATGAACATCATTACCCTAGGTACATGTATGATTGCATGAATGGTGTGACCCTACTTCAAGTACCAGAGAAGTAAAAAAATGTGCTCCATTTGTGTACAGTGAATCAAAGAGCATTCTGCTGTCGTATTGAAAATGGCAATAACTAATTAGAACAAATAAAAAAATATGGAAGATCAAGAAAGTTCTACATTCAAGAAGGTCAAAAACATAATGAACTTTTGGTGGATGGGGACGTCTATTTTAAAGTTTTGTCCTGAAGCATCTTCAAGTGTCCCTATCCTGGCTATGAGGTAACTTGGTGGAAGAGCTGATGGAGTTAAAACTAGGAGATTCGTCAGAACTGTTTAAATCAGAAGGCTGTCTCTGTCCAGGAAGAGGCTGACAAGAGAAGACAGCTGAAGATAACCTTCATGATTAAATCTAGGTCAGAATTTCTTCCCTGTTGGACCCATCCCACTGGTCAGCCCAATACTCTGGATTCTTAGATGCACATACAGTGTTTCTGAATTCCCTCCCCATTTCTGCCCCATTGCAGTCTGGCTCAGATGCTCACCTCTTACTTTCTTAAATTAGCTGTTTTCAGAATCTCTCTTCCATATAATCTCATGCAGCCACCAACATTGCCTTTCCAAAATATAGGTCATTGAAGTGACTATCTCTTACAAATAGACTACCAATTTACAGGTGTCCAGTGGAATTTCTCCATATATCTCTAATCTATCAAATTGACTTAACATGTATTTTGTGAGGGGCCTCTGCACTTGGATGCTTCTAGACCTTTATGTGTATGATTCCCTGAGCCTAGAAAATTCTCTTCCCTTTCTCACCCATCTCTCTTGATTGCTTTGTTGTGTAGCATGCCTTCCCTGAGTTCATCAGTGAAGGTCATTGATGTTTTGTCCTTATTTCTCCTATGCTATTTTTGTTAATGATGCTTTCCTGGCGTTTCATTTTTTTATAGGTCCTATCTAGCCATTTGTTATCTTAGGCCCCAACTGGTTGATTGTCTGGCTCCCAGTTCTGTGCCTGGCTCCAGGCACCTGAAAAATGTAATTTTGTGGTTTTTTTTTTTTTTTTTTTGCTGTTGCTTCTAGTCTTTGGTTTCCTTTTTGCAGGGATGTCTACCTGTTAGCAGATAGAAGTAGGAAAAGTGAATATCCAACTCACATTAGGTCAGGACTATGAGAAGGGTCTCTCAGCATTCTCAACACAAGGTTGGATTTTTGTTTTTATGGGAAAATTCTAAGCCTTTCCTTTCTTTGTTTCTGCTTGTGATGTTGCCAGAAGTTCTAGGCAGTGATCTGTGCCATCCAAGGTGTGGCCCCACAGTTGCCTATTTCTGGGCCCCAAATAGGTCACACATCTCCCTTCTGTTTTTGGCTTCACTATGTAATCCTAATATGAGGAAGGACTGGGCTTGTAGGTTACTGTTCTTCATTCCTGAACAGACCTTCTTTGGGGCATATGCCAATACCATTTGGTTTTCTTATAATGGTGGGCAAAATACTATATAATTCTGTAATTAAAATTTTATAATTAACTAGATGTCTTTAGTTTGTCATAAATACTTAAGTTGGTTCTAACTATTTAAAAATTGCCTTTATAAATTCATTCTATTTTTTAAATATTAACTTGCTTTTTCAAAATTTAACTTATTTCTAAAGAACCATTGTCCTACCCATTAGATGATGAGTTTTTTTTTTTTTTTTAACAAAACAACTTTTCATTGGGGAAATACACAAATGTGTATAAAAACAGTATGATGAAACCCCATATTCTTATTACCCTATTTTGTTGCTCCTCCTTGGATTAGGTTGAAGTCAATCTCAGATAACTTTCATTTATATACTGTATTTTGGCACATTTCTCTAACAGATAAGAAAATAAAAATGACTGCAATACCATTTGTTACTTAAATATATTAATAAGTTCTTGCAGGATAGAGCTATGGCACTGTCATTGTTGTTACACCTGTAGTTACTATAGTCTTGCACATAGAATTTGCTTAGTTCCCTGTTGATTCAGTGATTGATTGATTCATCAATTACATGATACTTGCATCATTGGCTTTCTGGTTATCATGAACACTTATGGAAGGTAGCTCTCTCTTGTGTTGATTTCTTCTTATTCTCAGTTAACTTTTTAGTTCATTTCATGATAGAAGAGTTTTTAAAGTCCAGGCTCCTATATAATTCATGGACACTCTTCTAACACAAAGTAGCCATTAAATGAATCAGACTTGAAGCCAGTTTGATAAGCACTTTAATAAATACAGCACCATATTTTCCAGCATTGTAGAGTCAGTCAAGTTATTTAATTTTTCTAAGTCCAGTTTTCTTAATGGGAAAATGATGTTTATAATAGTCCTACCTCCTGGGTTTGCATGGGGCTTAAATGAGATACAAAAACAAAAGCCAGTGTTGGGAACTTAGTAAGTGCCAAATAAATATTATCTATAGTTTCTTAAGTCTGCAAAGTCTTAACTTTCTTCCTTCCCACTTTTAAATGCTGAAAAAAAATTGAAAGTGGCAAAATCTTATAAAATGACTTAGGACCACTTAGAAAAGTGAGGAGATATTTGTATCTTGAATCAGCACTATATAAACATCTGTACAAGCCAATAATATTGTATGCTTTCCAAGTATTTTATAGAAGCAATGGGGCTCCCGCTGAGACATGATCTTGCTAAAACCCCTTGAGCCTCTAGGATGGTCTTTTAAAAATCTCTCCTTTCTATTGGCCTAGGCCATATTTTGCCAGAAAACTGTCTGCAAGCAATTTTCTTCATCATGTCACTAAGTGAAACACATCAAGATACCTGTCCATCTGTCCAATTCTGCAAAGCTCTACTTGTGCTTCCTGCTCTGACCAAAGAGGCATTTATGGCCTATGTGAGAGAAGAGCTTTTCAGAAACCACATTTGAGTCCACACCACAGTGGAAGGGGCAGGGGTGTTAGGCACATTTCCAAATTTCTCTCTGGCCCATAATATCATCCAGCCACTGAGATAGTTTATCCAAAAGTTGTTAGGATGATTTGGGTTTCACACAGGGTTATAAAAACACAGTATAAGCCTGATGTCTTTATTTCCCATGAAGTTTTGTGAGGGAGGGGGACGTAAAGTATTTTAGTCCCAAATTCTGGAGCTTCAGGGACCATAATGGAGACATACCCAGATCTTTTAACTAAGACAAGACAATGACCAAGGACAGTTACCATTTTTTCCAGATTCATTTATAGAATGGCCAAACTATCAATTATCAACTTGTAAGTTCTTAGACATGAGAGCTACAAAACAATCTCTCTTCAAATCCTGATAATGTTCCTATGAAATCATTCTTTAAAAGAACTTGGGAATTAATAATTATAAAGTCAGATAAGTTGATAGGGCTTGTGCTGAAACCGGGAGTACAAGACTCACTAACTCAGAGGCCAAGGAGACTCACAGAGAAATTCTCAGAACTGAAAGTTTTCTTAAAAAAATTATGTTTTTCTTAGTGCACTATAATTACACATAGTAATGGGGTTCACGGTGACATATTCATACATGCACATAATGTAATTTGGTCAACTTCATTTCTCAGTACCTATTTTTCCCATCCTTTTCTCCTTCATCCTGATCCCCTTCCTGTACTGTTCTCTCTTCTTTTTATTTTTAAAATTGGGGCATTATAATTATACATAAAAGTTGGATTCAAAAGATATATATCAGATACAACAATGCTGTGCAATAGATACTATCAAAATACTAGCAACATGAAACAACAATTAATGATGTTTTTCTTAATGATATTTTTGTTAATGATGCTTTCCTGGCATCACACTCCAGCTCAGTGGCTTCCGACTGAGGTTGTGCATTAGAAATCCTCAAATAGCCTCCAGTACAGCCCAGGCTTAGTGGGCTTTCTCCTAACACTTGATTAGAAAATGGGAAGGCACCCAGAGCAATCAAATTTCATGAGGAGGATTGCCTGTTTCTTCTCACCCTTCATTCTAGTGGACATGCAGTACATGTCTGATTATCTTATGTTTTTATAAATCAGTTAAATTTTATTGATTACAAAATAATAGGACATGTTGAGAATTTTCCAAGGTGACAATTCAGGAATTGTAGTGTACCTAATCTATATAGCCTTTTAGTGAGAAGCAACTACTTTTGGATTGTTAGAGTTACAGGAACATGATAATGATTCACATTTGGGGAGCTCTTCTCCAAATCTCTCACCTCTTCATGTACCATCATATAGAAGAACAGATGGATACTTAGAGAGATTTCAAATGACAAGGACTAGAGTTTCTACTTCACCTAAAGGGTTGTTCTTCCTTCTCCCCCCATCTCTGTGAGCTAATGATAATGTAATGATATTCTCGATTTAAATATAAATAACATTTGGATTTTGATATGAACTACTTGTTTTTTCCTGATAAACTTTTAATTTATTAGCAATTTCCTCCCAGAATATTCTGATAAAGAGACATAGGTGACAGTTACTGACCAACTTGCTGTTGACAGACATTGTTCAACAACTGATCTGACTATGCAACCATAGACACAGGGCTGAACCCCAAGGCATGTGGACTGGGATATAGCATATGGAAGCTAGTGACATATCTTAGCTTTTCATCACTGTGGCAAAATACCTGAGATAATCAGATTAATAAAAGGAAAAAATATTTATTTTGGCTCACAGTTTCAGAGGCTTCAGTACATGGTTGCTTGTCTTGTTGTTTTGGGCCTGTGGTGGCAACAGTCCATCATAGTAGGAGTGTATGATGAGAGGGGCTATTCACATCATCATGGTATCTGAGAAACGAGAGAGAGAGAGAGAGAGAGAGAGAGAGAGAGAGAGAGAGGGAGAGGGATAGGGAGGGAGAGAGAGAGAGAGAGGAAGGGAGATGGAGAAAAGCCAGGGTACCAATATCCTAATATCCCCTTCAAGGGCACTCCCTGCTATGACCTAACTTTCTAAGATTAGACTCCACCTCTAAAAGATTCTACTACCTCCCAATAGTGTCAAGGCTAAGGCCCATTTAACACATGGGTCTTTTCAGGTCATTTCTGACCCAAATTATAGCCCAGAGATCATACAAAGCCATTGCTTCAGCATCTCATTAGAAAGAAAGTGAGAGATCAACAAGGATATGCCTATTTTTTGAGCCCTTACTCTGCCAGGCATTGAAGACACAGATAAATAGACATAGATAAACAGTTTCTATCCTTGTGGAACTTCAGTCTAGTGAATTATTTAATTATATTT
Organism: Geosciurus inauris; assembly: GCA_004024805.1. Lineage (NCBI taxonomy): Eukaryota > Metazoa > Chordata > Mammalia > Rodentia > Sciuridae > Geosciurus > Geosciurus inauris. Next base: position 63,611 of record PVHX01006442.1, read on the forward strand.
AAGCCAAGATGTAAATAAACATTTTCAAAGAAATGTGAAAAATTCTCTGTAGGCATTTTTCATACAAGTCATTTAATTGGTTCTTCCAAGTAATTCTTAAAGATAGGTGATTGTGTTGATTTGGATATGGGTTGTTTGTCCCCCAAGGGTCCATGTGTTGGCAGTTTGGTGGTGTTGAGGCAGTGGTGAGACCTCCTTAGGGCTCCTTAGTCCAATTAGGGGAATAACTTTAGAAGGAGCTATGGGACCCAGCTGGAGAGTTGGGTTCCTATTTGGAGATACAATCTCTTTCTCTTGCATGTGTTTCTACCATGATGCCGTCCATCATTAGGTCCTCTTCAGAGGCCCAACAAATCGGGCCACCTGATCTCGAACTTTCAGTCTCCAAAAGTATGAGCTAAATAAACCTTTTTTTTTTCCTTTAAAAGTAGCTTGTCTAGTATTTCATTAAAGACATGAAAATCTGACTAATAGAATGATGATCCCATTTTGCAGGTAAGACCAAGACTCACTGAGTAATTTGAACAAAGGTCAACAACAAGTTGGTAGATGAGCCAGCGTTCCAACTCAGACCAGTCAGATCCTAAAATGTTTGCTCTCTCTACCACATGACCTATGGAGAGTAGAGCATCCCATTTCAAGGAACATGATTTCAAAAATATTTTCTTCAACAAAGTCCCCTCTCCTAACATCTTTCAGATTCCATGTGCTATTTGCTGCCTCCATTTGGCCAGGACTTTGTCTTTTAAGAATTTTAATACCCCAAAGCAATACGCATGGTGCTGGATACTTACAGCAGCAGCAACAATAAGTATTTGTTTTAAAAAACTGAATGTTAACATGTCAACAAAAAGCGGGCCTTGTATTGCAAATCCCAACAGAATGTGTTTGACATGATCTGCTGCTTCATTTTTGGAAGGCCTCTGGATTACCCACACTATTATTTCTCCTTTTAAGCAGCAAATGTCAACAGATGATGGATCAAATGTGAAAATTAGCGTCCAGATCACATTAGAAGAAAGCCCAATATCCAATCATTTCACTGCTCACAAAAATACATTCCTTCCCTCTCCCTCCTCTTTTAAGGACTTGATTGACCTTTTCCAAAGTTCCAATTTTTATTTAACCTCTGTGCCAGTCAAGATAGCAAGCTTGAGTCCCTAACCTTCTCCTTCACCCAGTGATCACTCTTTGAAGTCACTGGGCATGCACAGAAGGAAGCCATTAGCAAGGGGAGTCCAGCCTATATAGCTTACCATAAATTAGAAGGCTAAGGAGGCCTTTTCAACCCACTGCAGTCACTCGCCTGCCTGTTGGCAATGCCTTCCTGTCGATGACAGGTCACTAAAGAGATCTCTATAGGCAGCTCATTTCTGGTGGCAGCAATATTACTATTTGGACTTCTGAAATGATTTTTTTTTTTTTTTGTAATACACAAAGCTACCAGAGGCAGGGATTCTGGAATCAGCGTTTGAGTGGAGCCAGAGTTTCAGTGGAGCCCTCCACTGCGGAGATGAAGGGGGCCAGACTTATGTGGGTCTCCCCTTCTTGATTCAGAAGCCTCACAATATCAGAATAGCAAAATGCTTGAGAATTCTTATGCGGTGGCTTCAAGAATTCTTGGAGATCTCCCTAGTACCACCAAAAAAAAAAAAAAAAAAAAAATCTAGAGGGAACAGTAAATGTTGGTGGTGGGGCATGCCTCTGGGATACTTACTTTGAATCAAAGCAATGCCACAAGACTCATTAATTAATTCAATAAGCTTCTATTGAGTGCCTACTGCATGCTAGGTACTGTTATCCATACAGAGGATAGAGCAGTGTATAAAGTATAAAAATTCAGGCTCTTCTGAGGCCCATATCAAAGTAGATGGTGGTAGACAGACAATAAAATAAATAAATATGCTCCTCCACTTATGGTGGAACCATGTCCCAGTAAGTCCATCATAAATTGAAAATACCATCAAGTTGAAAATGCATTGAATCCATTCAACCAGCAAATATCACAGCTTAGCCACACAGTCCACTGTAGAGTGTCAGTTGTTCAATTCATGATTGCAACATTGATTGGGAGCTACAGCCCACTGCCACTGCCCAGATTCTGGAAAAAGGAAGGTACTACATATCACTATCCTTGAAAAAGTTCAAAGTGATATTTTGAAGTATGGTCTCTATTGAATGAATACGGATTTCATACCACCTGAGAATGGAGAAATTGTATGTAAATTAGACCATCCAAGTTGGGGACTTCTGCTTGAAGGTGATAAGTGCATGGGAAAAAGGACAGACAGCTGGAGAGCCCAGGGACAGGAGAAGACAGGTCTTAGTCATGAACTAGGAGCTCAAGGTGTGACACTTGGGAGATGTCATTTTAGTATAGACATGAAAGAGGCAGGAAGTAAGCTAGGCAGAGATAAGGGGCAGAGCATCCCCTGGAGAAAGAGCAGACAGAGCATGGTCCTGATATGGGAGTGGGCCTGGTGTGATGGGGCAGCTGCAAAGTGAAAGAAGCTTGCTGAGCAGATTGAGGTGCCCTAAAGAATCTGGGTCTTCCTCTCATGACCTGGACATCTATCAGTAGGGTGTTCAGATCTAAGTGTTTTTTTAAAAACTTACTTTATATATTTTTTTGTGATGCTGGAGATTGAATCTATGACCTTGTACATGCTAGGCAAATGCTCTACTACTGAGTCACATCCCCAGCCCTATATTATTTGTTAATTGACAAACAATAAATGTATATATTTACAGGTAACAAAGCCATGTCTTGATCTATGCATATATTGTGTAATTACAAACGAATTAACACATCTATGACCTCATTTACTCATTCTTTTTGTCATGAGAATATTTAAAATAGACTCAACGATTTCTAAGTATGTTTTAAAAGACTTTTGGGCTGTCTTGCTAGAATGGACTCCATGTAGCTGGGGCTGAGGCTGGGAGGCTAGTTGGGAGGCTAGTTAGGAGACTACTACAGCTGTCCAGTCATGTGATGATGAGGCTTAGGTGAGAGTGGTCCTATGGAGAGGGTGAGATGTAGCAATTATATGGGAGAAAAATAGAGTTTGGCAGATTGAATGTGAGTGTGAGAGGAGACAGATAAAGATGTCTCCAAATATTCTGACTGAAAAACATGGAAGATGGAGTGGCCTTTGGATGAGATGGGAAGACTGGGGTAGAGCAAATGTCATGGTTTAGATATAAAGTATTCCCCAAAAGCTCACATATTAGATAATCAAGAAGGTTTAGAGGTGAAATGCTCGAGTTCTGAGAGTCTTAATCAGTGGATTAATCCATTTGAATGGATAAACAGGTGGTAATTGTGGGCAGGTAAGATGTGGCTGGAGGAGGTAGATCACTGGAGGTATGCCTTTAGAGCTTATATTTTGTCCCAGTGAGTGTAACTCTCTCTCTGCTTCTTTGTTGCCATGTTCTGAGTTGCTGTCCTCTGCCATGATGTTTTACCTCACCTCGGGCCCAGAGAAATGGAGTTGGCCATCAATAGACTGAGATCTCTGAAGCTGTGAGCCCCAAATAAACTTGCTCCTCTAAAATTGTTTTTGCCAGATATTTTGGTCATAGTGATGAAAAACTGACTGAAGCAGCAGGTATTTGACTGAGGATTTCAGTTTTGGATAAGCAATTGCTGAGTTCTCTTTTAGACATCCAAATGGGGACATGAAGTGGACAGGTGGATGGGCAGGAATTCAGAGGGTGTCTTGAATGAAGTGGAGACATGACTGATATATGATGTGTTATGATATGTTATTTAAAGCCTTAGGGTTGATAATAGCATCATCAAGGGGGTGAACATAGAGGAGAGAAAGGAACCAAGGACAGATCCTGGAGTACCTCCTCATTATGAGGTCAAGGAGTAGAGAAGGGGCAAAGGAGGTTGAGGAAAGAGGAGGTGAGGGGGAGAATGAGTGAGAGAGAGAACTGAGATAGCAGGAAGGCCAGGAAAGGGCAGTGTCCTTGAAGCTGGGGAAAGGGAAGGGAGTGACCAGCCATGTCCAACGGTGCCATGTTGTGAGACTATCAGGAATCTTGGCCACTGGATGGAGGCAAGCAGGGTCTCTGATGGGCACTGTTCTAACACATTGAGGGGTATATTAGGAGAGGAACTAGAGCAGGCAAGACACTCCATTCTTCAGTAGATTTTTATTTAGGAGTCATTGCAAGGAAGAGTCCCATGGCTAAAACCAACTGGAAAGTACTGACCCAAAGTTTGCAAACTACTGACCAATCTTCCCTCTTATGCTTGAGAAGACTATGGCCAGAGACGTGCATAGAGAGTGAATAGCTTACCTAATGGGTGAAGTCAGACTTGGAGTCTCCTGGCCAGAATGCCAAGAAACCTGGTGCTGTCATGCAGCTGGTGGAAAGAGACCTGAACTTGAGGGCGTGTTTGGTCAGGGTTACTGTTGTGGATCTATACCATGGTTTTCACCAGCTTCCATGCACCCAAACTCCTAATAAAGTCAGTAAGTGGACTTGTGCTATGAGAAACACTAGCAGTGTCTTCAGGGTGTCTTCACATTCACAAATCATTCTCACATCTGATTTCTCCTTGAGACTAATGATGCTCCCAATGGAATAGTAAGGAGCAGTGGCAAAGAGTGTGTACTCTGGACCTAGGTTCATCTTCTAGCTCTGCCATGTTCTATTGTGTGATCTGTGACAAACACTGAACCTCCTCTTGCCTCAGTTTACTCATCTGTTAAATGATGCTGATACTAGTATCTATCCCATGGGGTTGTTGTGAAGTTGAACTGAGTTAGTACACAAGCTCCCTCATTTACTGTGACTTGACTTACAATTTTTAAACTTTACAGTTCAGCAGAAACTGTACTTTGAATTTGGATCCTTTGCCAGGCTGTATCTTATCTTCTTATCTTCTTGTGTGATGCTGAGCAGTAGAGAGAGCTGCAGCTCCCAGTTGTCCCCATGATCACTAGTGAGAAAACCAATACTACAGTGTATTCTATTATTAGCATTCTTTGAATACAAATATTCAATAATTTATGGATATTTAACATTTTATTATAAAACAGGCTCTGAGTTAAGTGATTTGGCTCAACTGTGAGCTTTTGTAAATGTACTTAGTATGCTGAAGGCAGGTTAGGCTAAGCTATGATGTCTGGTGTGTTAGGGGTATCATATGCATTTTTGACTTATGATGGGTTTATTGGACAGAAACTCATCATAAATGGAGACATATCTGCATGTGAAATACTTAGAACTGTGTTATTAATGCATTATCACTAATTGAGGCATTATCCATTTTAATAGTTAGAAATATTTGGAAATCTTGCTACAGGTTACCCAAGTCACTTAAACCTGATTTACACAGCTTTTTCTACTCTGAACATTATTCCACCAGAGATATTCCTTTATGTTGTTTTCTACTTATCTCAGCCAGATTTTCACTTCTTGTTATAAGCTATAATTCAACAATTTTCTATAGAAGTTGGCTGAGGAAGGGATTTCCTAAGTATACACTTAACATTTCTAAAAGTCTTTTATTTTGTGTTCTTCAGGTTTTGAATTTACTCTTCAATCAAAGAAGAAGTGTGGTTGAATTTATTGAAAATTGTGAAACTGCCATTTGGTATAAATGTGACATAAACTCCCTTAAGAATTTCACATTTTAAATAATGTTTCTGTGAACATAAAATATTTACTTGTGATAACACATGGGAGGATGACACATTCTAGAGTATGAAATACTAAGCAGATATTTGAGGGTCTTGTTAGGTCTACTGGAGGTCTCGTGTGGTGGGAACAGAACGCACAGCATGGTGGACTCAGTACTGTTACAGTGGCCGTGGGGAACAAAGCATCAAGCAGCCCGCATGCGCAAAGGAGCAACCAACCAGAAGCTGACACGTAAGCAGTAATGGCGTCTCCTACCAATCAGCAGACTTCTCCTGACTCATTCTAGAAGGACTCTGATCTTAGCAGGATCCCCTAACCAACACCAAGGGGAACCCGGGACTCCAGATATCTCCTCTTCCTACCCCAAGCCCTCCTTTTCCTGCCCCAAGCCCTTCTCTTCTTCCCCGGGCCCCTTAAATTTTCTGTATGATGGAAAACCGTGCACAATTCTCCCCTCCTGTTCAGTTGGACTGGGGGAATTCACCTGGAAGCGTACATCCCGATAAAGCCTTGCCCAGCGGTTTTAATTTGCCTCCTTTTGGCCATCTGGCTTTATAGGTTTCATTCCCAGGTTAGACTTTGAGGGAGGAGTGTGATGACAGGATCCTGGGGTAAGAATCTGGAATTCTGGGTTCTAGTCAAAAAACTTGCTGCACTCTTGGGGAATCAGTTACTTTTTGAGCCTCAGTTTCCCTGTTTGTAAAGATAAGTTGGAACTGGGTGGCCTTTCCACTTCCTCCAGTCCTAATATTTCTATTGCTCTTCTTGGTTTGGGTACCCCTAGGAGCAGAGAGATGTTAATTTGGAGGTGACCTGAGGAAACACCATTAGAGGAGTAAAGAAGTGAGGTAGAAGAGAAGGCAGCCCTTCATGCATCTATAATAAATCTGTTTATCTCTGCAGGCTATGGGAACTTCATCCAGATGGGGAGCCTTGGCAGAACATGTGGACCTGGTATTATGAGGGAGCTGGGGTCTACATCAGTCTGTGGTTGAGGTCTGTTTCTAAAAGGCTTTTCTGGTGTGCATATGGTGGCAAAAGGTGGAGAAGAGCTATTAGGCTGAGATGGACAAGTGCTGATAGCAGGAAAGTGGGAAGACCTCATTGAAGTAGCAGAGATGAGGGGGATATGGCTGGAGCCCTGTATATGTAGGTGACATGGTCATGGGAGCTTCTTGGATTACGTGTGTGTGTGTGTGTGTGTGTATGTGTGTGTGTTTGTGGAGTTGAACCCAAGGTTTTGTGCATGCCTGCTAAAAATGTGCTCTACCCCTGAACTACACCTCCAGTCTCCAAAACTTATATCTTATTGATAACCCTGAAGTTCATTTGGTCTGGTGGCTTCACTGAGCATTGTAGAACAGCAGCATTGTTAACATATAGCTTTTCTTGTAAAGATCTAAAAACATGTATTCCAATTATATACTTTTATCCACGTTGTTCTCATGGTGTCTCGCTGTCCTGATGTCATTCTCACTTGGATTCTGATGTGACTTTTTTTTTTTTTTAATTTTCCAAAATGATTTATTATCTTTATTTTATAAGCCTTTTGAAAAGACAAATAAAAGAGCTTCTTATGGTTATAAATTCCAGACATGACATGGGAGGATTGATTATATACTGATAGTCTTTAAGGGACATGGATGGCCTTTTTGCCTTCAAAACACAGGCCTCCCTCCCTCCATGTTGCCACAAACCAGGTGCCCTAACCAGGTCAAAGCAAACCATCAGGAACAAAAATGCAGCCTCAGTGGAACTGGTGCTTTTACCAAATAGACTTTTAAAAGTTAATGACTAACTCATTAACTTTTAATTTGTCTACGTTGAAACAGTCAGCTGTTATATAACTTTAAGAATGTTGGATATTTTATTTTGATTTAGAAACTTAGATCAATGGAAAAAGAAAAATCTGTAGAAATAATTGAGAGAATTTAAAATAATTTACAAGATTTAAAAAAAATTTTTTTTTCTATTTTCTAACTTCCAGATAGAAACTGAAGTTAAGGTTAAGGATGCTGAAGTTAAGCTTATAGCATCTAAGGGACAAAGCTCACCTCAATAATACGGAGCACTTCACAAATTTGTGTGTCATCCTTGAGCAAGGGCCATGCTAACTTTCACTGTATTGTTCCAGTTTTAGTATATGTGCTGCCAAAGCAAAGACCTGATGTGACTTTTCAAGAAAGAGAAAAGAAGCTGGCAGAATCAGTACCCTGGACACCCACAAATTCCAGGTGCCATGGAATATGTTGTTCATGGGACACACAGGAAAGCCATCTGCTGTGTGTGTTGATCAGTTGATTGGGTGCAATCACCACCAAGGAGTCAGGTAGAGTTAAATGCTTCTGGAAAATTCCAGGATCTTCCCTGACAGAGATTTTTACTTCTAGTCAAATATGTCTCTAATAATGGAAAATCCTTGCCAATATAGGAAAGAAAGGCTGACTCAGATTCCTGTTTTCTTTCATCTGTTTTTCAATTTGGGAATAGAGTTCATCACTGAATGAACAAATTATGCTTTAACACCTGCCTCATGCCATTGAAGCCAGAATTAGATAGGCAGTCAATGCAGATAGGTAAATCTTGTCAGGTCAATCAAAGAGGCCAATTTGGGTCTGGGAAGTTGGAGAGGTATTGAAATGTTAATGCCTTCAGAGTCCCTCCTCCACCCTTATCGGGATAACCTGCTCCTGCTCCAACTTGTTGCTAAGGTAACCTGTCCCAGGGATTATCCCTTCCTACAGGGAGTTGTTAATCATGCTCCCTTCCTGCCCAGATCACATTACCTTGTCCATCTGCTTTTCACCTTTCGGCCATGCCACTGAGCATCTCCTAGGCCTAGTCACCTACCCAGGAAGGAGAGAGAGAAGAGGAAGAGAGCAGGAGAACAAAGGAAGCCTAGGACATATAAAAAGGCAAAACGCCTGTACTTCTTGGGATACCAGGATACCAGCTATGGTCCCCTTCTCCCTCCTGGGAGAAGTTTATGTTACCCACTTTTAAATAAACCCTGCTTAAATACTTGCCTCAGCATGCTTCTCTAATGCTCAAATTTCAACATGTGAAGAAGCAGAACTTATTACTGGTAACAGGTGGTATCACCAGCACAGGGGACAACACTGGTATAATTCTGCCTCCAGGGAGATTTCCTTTTGGTGAGAAGAGACAGATGATAGTCAAACAAACAACTAAGTAATTAACTAAATACTGTGTCAGGAGAGAGAAATCTTAGGGTAGGAAGATAAAGATTGGGGAAGTTTAGGAGTGGGGAGTTTTATTTAGGCAGTGTGGTCAGGCAGAGTCCCTTGGATTAAAGCCTTTGAGACTAGATACTAGGCATGCAGAGGGTTATCAATGGAGGGCCTTAGCTTGAGGGAACAGTGAATCAAAGAACTGAGACATGGGCCAAGGGCGAGTGACCAGGGTGGGCTCATCAGCAGAGATGAGGATAAAAAGGGACCCTAGGTGGCCAATAATTAATCATATGGAACTTTGTGAAGCACACACCTTGAATTGGGATAGGGATATGACATTCTCTGACTTCTTTTGGAAAAAGCCACTCAAGAGCTGAAGGGGAGCAGAGCTGGGGCCAGTAGAAGTGAGCCTACAGGGAAAGATGTTTTTGTTTTTTTCTTTTTCCCTAGATTTTGTTCACATCTGTATGCAAAATTGTACATATTTATATAAATATGTAAATATTCATATATATAAAATTCATATTTATATTTCTTACTTATAAAAATCTATTTCCTAGTTTAACTTACTGTGGTGAATGTGAATATGTTCCAAACCCAACCATCACTAATGGCTTTTTGTGAACTTATTTTCATATGCCATTGGATTTTAGACAGGTGAAATCTAATTTTAAATCTTAGTTAAGGGAAAAAATGTTGCTGTTCTGTTGCCAAGAGATAATTACACAAAGCAGAATTTGATTTTGAATATGTGTACCTCTCTCTTTATTTTACATTTCATTAATGGCTCTATATTTGATTTTTTAAAGTACTGAGGACATTGCAAAAATAAATGACTTAACTGCTTTCAGAACCACAGAGAAGAAAGCATTTTGCTGTCAGTCTATCATCTAAAACAATTTAGACATTTTCTATGTTATTTTTCTGATGTCCTTTTCAGGTAAGAAGATGGAAACAGCAATGTTACTGTTTCTATTGAATGAAAAGCTAAAGGAAGGGTATGGCACCTTACTTTTCTAGTGCAACGTGACCATGGGACTTGGAAGAAGAGAAAGAGAGAGAACCACCTGGAGCCACATAGAGGCTGCATCTTAGAGAAGAGCAGATGATCTACAGTCCACATAAAGATGGACCAGAGAATGAGACTGATTTCCTCTCTTCCCATTGACTAAACTCTATTCAGATGCTGAGAAATGCCAGTGAATATTTGTTAACTTTTAATTTAGTAAAACAATTTTTATTGTCCTAACAATAAAAGATAAGTTATTACATTAATTAAAACACGATCAGACAACCTTTCAGTGACAACTTGACAATAACCTTTAACTCTGGTTATGACCATTAAAAAAATGTTTTTTTGAGCCAGGCTCCATGGCTCACGCCTGTAATCCCAGCACTTTGGGAGGCTGAGACAGAAGAATCGCGTGTTCAAAGCCAGCCTCAGCAATGGTGAGGCACTAAGCAACTCAGTGAAACCTAGTGTCTAAATAAAACACAAAATAGGGCTGGGGATGTGGCTCAGTGGTCAAATACCCCTGAGTTCAATCCCTGGTACCTTCCCCAAAATGTTTTTTGAGACAGATTCTTGCTATGCTGCCCAGGTTGGTCTCAAACTCCTGAGCTCAAGTAATCCTCCTACTTCAGCCTCTCCTAAATATCTAGGACTACAGATGTGCATCACTGCACCTAGTTGATTATGACCATTCTATAATGCCAGTCTTGATTATTTTCTTGAGCAAGGTATAAATAAATAAGTATATAAACATTAATGTAAAGCAAAATGAAAAGTGGGAAAATGCTGGAAATATAATTATTTAGTATGATCACAGTTTTTCAGAAATCTTTTTTATACAGCAAAAATAATAACCCCCTCCCAAACTCATTCCACTGAAATTAATTTGCATGTGGACTTTAAGGCTATTAAGAGTCTGTAAGTAATTTGCTCAAATATTTGAAGTTGTAGATGCTTTCATTCTATTTTAAACAAATGTAACTTATATGCAAATGTTTTAAAATACCAGAAAAATTACAAGAATGCTTTTTAAAAAAATTCTGAAGCTATCACTTCATTTTAAAGCTTTTCACATTCATTTAAGTGATTACAATTTTTTGAAGAATAGAGAAGGCATGAAGATTCCTGAACTCTTGCAAATGCAAACCTGCCACAGGCGCAGCTGTGGTCTATAAGACAAATCAGCGCAAGAACTGTTCTATTTTGAACAACAATAACAACACAACCTCTCCAAACTGAAACTGGGGAAGGACTAGTAACATTGTTTTCTTACTAATGTGAAGTTGGAAACATTGACTTTCAAGTGAATTGGCCATGACCACATCAGCACTTGGATCCCACTGAGTTGAGATTGCAGGCAGATGTGATTTTGGCATTTGTATGCCCACGTTCAAAAACTCGCCTCCTTTCTCCTACCAGCACATCGAGGCTAGCTTTGCTGGAGTGCCACAAAATGATTACAGACACACAGTACCTGAAAGCATGCTGTTTGGCTTACTATGGGGACTGTCTACTGATGCTCTTATTTTTGAAAGTGCAACATTTATCCAGGTCATTTAACAAGTGCTCAGAAATGTGGATTATGCTAGACAGATGTCAAAGCAGCACAGCAGGCTTCTCCTGTAGAGTTCATTAAACTCATCTTCATGGAATGAATAAGGAGCTCTGTCTGGTTTGAGAGGGACCATGACACCAAAATGTACAAATTCAAAGTAAGGAGTGAGAAAGAGGGCAGAACTATGAGTAAACCAAGACTTTTTGGCAGGATCCACAGACTAGCTCGTACTTTCCATGGTATGTGTTTGCAGTGCTCATTATCTATTTTACTCACCTATGTACTTATCAATCTATTTATCTCTTTTCAGAAAGGCTTTGAAAGTAAAACAATGATATGCAATATTTCTAAACTAGTTTCCTTAATATGCAAAGAGTTCTTATGAATCAATAAAAAATTTACAAAGCATATGATCAGAAAGAGAATTATTTAAAATTTTCAAAGCATATAAACAGTTTAAAGCAATAGTTTAAAAAATAGTTTTAAAAGATTTTTTACTTATCAGTTAGATAGAGATCAAAACTTTGAATGTATACCATGAGTACCCTGTGATAATACACAGACCTGATGAGCTTGTAGGAAAACAGGAACTCTAATACTGCTAATTGAAGTGTAGATTAGTACAAGGTTTTTGGGAAATTATTAGGAAATATCTTTCAAACTTTAAAGTGCAAAATTTAAGTTTAAAGTGTAAAGTTTAATTAAATTAAAATTTAATTTCTTGTCTCAGAAATTCCACTGGAATTCTTCCACCAGATAGGATTTCCTCATGAGGACACAATTTGAATATGATATAGCAGCTACTTTCTGGGGTAGTAAACTGGATAGGAAGAGGGAAGGGTGGGAGAAGAATTTTGTTTATTCTCTGCATTCTATTTGTATTATTTAGATTACTTAATCATAGAAAGACATTTAAAATGTATTTGTTAGAAACATAAAGGACTGTAAACTCATATATACACAAAAGAGGTACACTCATACATTGTTGGTAGTACTGCAAATTAGTACAATCGCTTTGGAAAGCAGTGTAGAGACTCCTCAAAAGATGTGGAATAGAACCACCATATTACCCAGCTAACCCACTCTTTGGAATTTATCCAAAAGGACTGGAATCGGCATACTATAGTGATACAGGCAAATTTATCTTTATAACAGTGCAATTCATAATAACCAAGATGTGGAACCAGCCCAGGTGCCTGTCAACAGATGAATGAATAAAGAAACTATGGTGTATATGCACAGTAGAGTTTTACTCAGCCATGAAGAAGAATGAAATTATGGCATTTGTTGGTAAATGGGTGAAACTAGAGAACACCATGCTAAGTGAAATAAGCCAGACTCAGAAGGTCAAGGGCTGAATGTTTTCTCTCATATTCCCAAGCTAGAACAAAGAAAGGAAAAATAAAGGAGAGAAAATCCCATGAAAATGGAAGATCACTGGAGCAGAGGAAGGAGACTGACTAGGAGGAAGGCAGAATGAAATTGACCACATTATGTTATATACACAAATGAATTTACCACAGTGAATTCCACCTTTGTGTGTATCTATAAAGCGCCTATTTAAAAAACCATAAATAAGTGGAAAACCTGTAAAGAAGGGGAACAGGGGGAAGAAGGAGGGGAGGGAAAGAGAAAGTACTAGGTACTAGAGTAAAGTATACTCCATGTATGCATGATTATGTTAGAATGAACCCCACTATTATGTGTAACTATAAAACACCAATAAAGCATTTTAGAAAAAAGAAAGAAAAAAGAAAATAAAAGGTCTAAAAAATCTATCCAGATGAAAATAAATGACAAGAGAGTGATAAATTAGTCTAAATGGAAAATAAAGGTGGGAACACATTAGATAAAGCCAGAAGTAAGCTACATTAGTCATTGTTGCTCAAGTTGGGCTAACATTTCTAGCACTCAATGAAATAGTGACGTGAGGTTACTGATGTGATTAGAATGCCTATAAAAAGGAAATAATCCTTTCCCTGGACCATAACTACCTGAGGCCTGAGATCTGGGCAAAATTCCTCCTGATGATCCTCATTGCTCTCTATGAGAACTATGATACAGAAAACTATGTCTTCAAAACGAATCCCAGGGTAAATTCAATTCTATCATGTGGTAGATTGGTTGACTATTACAAATTCTCATTTTTTTCCTTGTAATAGAGTTCTTCATTTTCACCCCTTGTCTGGAGACTTAGCATTATCTACCACCAGAGTAGGCAGAAGAATCCATCACACTCCACTCTTGGACATAAGTTCCTCCATGGATCTTTCATTGGCCAGTGAAATGAAGATAGAGATGGTGAAAGCTGCATTTTTCTGGGGGAGTCAAATGTGCTTGCATGGTTTGCCTTAGTCTATTGAGATTCAGTCTTCACCTTCATACTCTTTCAGTCTTGTAAGAGTATGGTCCATGTAGCCATTCCTTCTTCAGCCTATGTCTCAGATTGAAGATGCTTGGGTGGTCTAGAACCATAAATAAACCCTGGAGTCCAGCTGAGGTCAGCTGAGCTGCAGTTCACCTGCAGACCTATGCAATTGTAATAGATGTTTAGTCTTATAAGCAAAGGTGATTTTTGGAACTGTTTGTTACTCAGAATTGTTTCAGCAGAAGCCTGACTTATACATCTCTGGATATGGGAATAAAAACAGCGAAAATATGTTGAGAAGGTGGCTCTCAAAGTCCTGGAGAGTCATCAGTGGGAACAGGTAGTTTCTACAATAAAGAGTATTAACTTCTCCTAAAATCATGACCCTACTTACATACTCTAAGACATTACAGAGAATGAATGAAGTATTATATCAGGTGACACAATCCTCTGTGAATAAACTGCAAAAGCAATTACTTTGATCACAAGAAAACTGCCCCTTAATTCTGAACACCTTGCATGATGCCTTTGGACATTCAATGAAAGAATGAATACCAGAATGGATGGGGGAAAATGTATTTATGTCTGTATGTGTGTGCATGTGCATGTATGTTCTCCTGGCAGTAGACATACGTGAGACTGATCGTTTTCTTCCCCGTGCTGTCAGGCCCATCTATAAAGAAATCTTGATGCTGAAAGTATGTCCAAGTCAAAGACCCAAACACAAGTGTAGAATCAGCAATACTGAACCTTAAAATTGAGGTGTCTCCCCATCTCCTTTGTCATGGACTCCATTCTCCTGGAATAATACTAGTGCTGCTTTTAAGAATAGTCCAAGCTGGGCACCGTGGCACACGCCTGTAATCCCAGCACTTCGGGAGGCTGAGACAGGAGGATTGTGAGTTCAAAGCCAGCCTCAGCAACAGTGAGGTGCTACGCAACTCAGTGAGACCCTGTCTCTACATAAAACACAAAATAGGGCTGGGGATGTGGCTCAGTGGTCGAGTGCCCCTGAGTTCAATCCTCAGTAACAAACAAACAAACAAAGAGTAGTCCACTGTGAGAGCTGAAGGCAGAGACTGGACATGTTCATGGGGAATCAGGCTGTTCAAGTGTTCTTATAAGACCCCATGATGTTATAGCACAGCCATGATTCTATCAAGTTGGCTCAAAGTAAAGTCTTGAACAGTATTTTGGCATTTTTTTTATAATTATATTTTTTAGTTTAGGGAACAACAAAAAAAAAGAATGTTGTTTAGCTGTCCAATGACTTTGGCTTCACCCCAGGTCTGTAAATGAAAGTGACAACAAGGTTTAATGGCTTTTGGACACTTTACTTATCAAAAGACATGAAAAAACAACACCATAGTCTACCAAAAATACTTTAAAGGAGTTAGCAGCATAGTCCATAAAAATAAATTTTGGCAGGTGCAAATGTAACGAGAGCCAAGGCAGGGAGTGTGGAGGATGTGGGGCAGGAGAACCAGCAGGCACAGAGAAATGCTTACTGTTGTCCAGGAACATGCCAGCTCTCTCGGGGGCCCGATGTTTCCATACTCTTTCCCCTAAAACACCATCCTTAGATCTCTGGAATTATGTTTTTATTTGTGCTTTCTTTTTAAATCTAGAGTATTTATTAAGGTTTAGATATGAGAGTCCCCCCTTCCCCTCTCAAACTCATATGTGAAACAACAATTCAAGAATTGTCAGGGGCAAAATGATTCGATTATGAGATGTGCAGCCTACTCAGTGGATTAATCCACTGATATGGATTAGTTGGGCAGTAATTGTAGGCAAGGAGGGTGTGATTAGAGGAGATAGATTGCTGGTCTCTCTGTTTCCTTTTGCCATGTCAGGAATTGCTTTCCTCTGCCATGTCCTTTTACAATCAGGTTCTGCCTCACCCTGGGCCTGGAGCTATGGAGTCAGCTTACCATGGATGAAGCCTCTGAGACTGTGAGCCAAAATAAACTTTGCCACCTCTATGTTGTTCTTGTCCGGATTTTTGGTTACAGCAATGGGAAAGTTGACTAAAACAATGTTTTAAAAAAGCTTTATTTAAAATTGTCTATTTTAAATGGACAATTATGCAGATTTATGGGGTACAGTGTAATATTTTAGTACATGTATAAATTGTATAGACTATGCAATGATCAAATCAGGGTAATTAACATAGCCATTATCTCAAATATTTATTTACTTATTTTTTTGTAGTAAGAACATTAAAAATCCTTCTTGCTATTTTGAAACCTAACGCAGTATCACTGACTATAGTCTCTCTACTAAAGTCAATGCCAGAACTTTTTCCTCCTAACTTACCTAATGGTTGTTAGTGACTAAATTCTATGGGCCCCGTGACTAAATTCTCCCCACCTCCCTTTCCCTACCTAGTCTCTGGTAATCACTGTTTTACCATCTGCCTAAAGCATATTTTTATGTAACATGAAAGTAGTGGGCTGGGGTGTAGCTCAGAGGCATAGTGTCCCCTAGCAGGAATGGGCCCCTGGGTTCTATCCCCACCACTGACATTTTGAAAAGTGTGTCCTCATTCTTCCCACCCTCTCCCTCTTGGTGCTGTGGTTCTGGGGTTGGTTCTAGTTGCTTCTGATGCACCTGATCTGTAGCTTTAACTTCTTTTTGATCTTCGTGACTGCCCACTGCTCACAGCTTCTCCCTGTTGGGAGCAATGCCGGTGTGAACATCCTGATGCGCATCTCCCATAAACCTGGGTGGGGATTTCTCTGGCGTACATACCTACAGGCAGATTCCTGGGATCACCGAGTGCTGTAGATTTTAGAGGAAGTGTAATCTGGGTTCTACTCTTCCCATTCTTCTCATGCCAATTCCTCCAACCAGTCTCCTCATTCCTATTGTGACGTGTCTTTCTGCAGCCTGGAGACCTCCCAGTCCTGTCCTTTTCCTTTCTCTTCACATCTGATCATCTTCCTCTAGATCCTGCCTTTGCTAGGTGTCCGTCCACATTCCTTGTTCGACACTCCCACATCACAAGTCTGGGGCAGGTCTCCATTACCCTGGCATAGATGCAACCGTTCTAATTGGCTTTGTCTCTTCAGGGCAGTTCCCACATGAGCTGATTCTAGGGACAAATGCACATCTTACATCTGGTTCCTCCCTCACTCTCAACTGTCAATGACTCCCCACTTCCTAGGCTGGCATCTCAGAGCCTCTACAAGAAAACCTTGATCTCTTTCATCTATTGATTTAATTTGCCAAAATAAGAGAAGTATTTGCACAGAGGGAAAAGTGATTTAGTTTTTTGGATTTTTTTCTTAAATGTCATCTTCTTTCCTTCCTCCCTCCTTTCCCACCCTTTCCTTATTCCCCTTCCTTTCCCTCCCTCCCTCCTCTCCATTCCTCTTTCTCTCTCTGTCTCTCTCTCCCTCTCTCCCTCTCTCTTTCTCTGTCTTCCTGCTGCTGCCTAGTTGAGCAGCCTCCATGAATTTGATTCTTCTGCATCTCGAGTTCACCCTCAATACCTAATTTTAAGCCTGAGAGTCTATATTAGAATTCTCCAGAGAAAAAATCAGTAGGTGGGGAGAAGTTTCTTTTAAAGAATTGGCTCATGCAATTATGGAGACTAGAAAAGTCTACAGCACTTTGTAAGTAGGTTAGCAGACTTGAGGATGAAGGAAGGTCTGGAGGGAGAAATCTGTTTTTTCTTAAGACCATCAACTGATTAGACGAGGCCCACCCACACTATAGAGGATAATGTTCTTGACACAAAGTCTACTGATCTAAATTTGTTTCTGTTTTTTGGAACTGGGCATTGAACCAGAAGTGTTTTGCCACTAAGCCCTATTACTAGATCCTCCCCCTATTTTTTTTAATTGAGATAAACTCTCACTAAGTTGCTGAGGACCTTGCTAAGTTACTAAAACTGGCCTCCAACTTATGATCCTCCTGCCTCAGCCTCTTGAGTTGCTAAAAATTCTTCTTCCTCTTCCTCTTTGTCATAGAAATTCCTCTTCTTCTTCCTCCTCCTCCTCCGTCTTCAAAAATAATTCTAGAAAAAATAGGAAAAGTCACTCGCATGAATAATCCATGATGTGGGCTGGGGATCTTGTCCTAGGTTTGATTCTCAGCAATGTAAAACCAACACAAAAACTAAAATAAATAAAATAAAATTTAAAAAAATGAAAAAAGAGAGTTAAGAAACAATCCATGATGCCAAGCTCCTGAAGAATAAAAACTCTCCAGCTAAGAGGAAATTCCCCTAGTTTCTTTCACTAGTATGAGTAAAAAGCACCTTCACCTTCAATAAGTCCTCTGCTCAGAACCTACTCAAGTCTGAGAGAGCAACCAATTCAATGCCAAGGGCTATAGCTTCCAAACACAACTACTGTTTTCTATTGTACATCTTCTTTTCAGTGAGGACATGGCTACTGTGGCAGGGATCCTACTGTGAAGCAGCAACAGATGTCTGTGTGTGCTGTGTGGTGTCAGGGGCTCAGAGCCTGCAGAGTATATCTCTGCAGGTGGAGGACTTCCGCCTTCAGCAACTGGCTGGGCTTCATGAAGATGCCCTCCATGGCTTGCCAGGAGTTGTTCTGGCTTGTCTGGGATATGTCATGAGCCTTTTTCTGTCCACTGATGGGCAGACCACATTGTTGTTCCATGACAGCAGTACTTCAGAGGGTTCAGTCATCCGGTATTCACCATCACCTTCTTCGCCAAAAGCACTCACTTCCTGACCCCAGGCATACTCGTGTGCATGCAGTGGGATGTGGTGGTGCATACTGTGTAGCTTCACCACAGGGCCACAAGTGATGACAGCCAGACTGGATGCCCCCGCAGCCCTTCGCAATGTCCTCTACCCTCCCCCCACCACACCACAGTAGCAGAGCAACAGCCATCCTAGCTGGATTGCAAGACCCTGATCTTCCAAGAGAGCGTCACCCCTCCTTGATACTGGAAGCTCTGATTTAAATGTTATTCCCATCCCAAACACACTTTCACAGCAACATCTATATCAGTGTTTGCCCTAACGTAGCAAAAGTCAATTCTCATAGCGTTCAGTTCCACCATCCCCCATGCACAGCTTGGGACCCATATTTAAGCTTCCTGCTTGTCCAGGTGGGAGATGGCAGAAAAATTAAGATCTCACTTACTTGTTCAATTATGAATACCATCAACATTCCTGCTAGTCCAACTGGTACACATTTGCCATCCCGTTTGTCAAGAACATAGGACATTGTGCATTTTTAGCACACATTTCCACTGATTGGCGCATGGTGTATCCATAACATGACTCACAGTGTAGGAAATTATTTGGCTCCCTAGTTCCATATGGTGACATATTCCTTTTGTGATACTAGAATATGAATGTGTTAAATTTTTGTGTGTGTTTCTGGAGGCATATGTGTCACATCTGGAATTTCAAAAAAAATTTATCAAGGAACCAGATGTCTATTCATATGATCATATATGTGTATACATATATAATACACATCCCTTTAAAATGGGAACAGCTACACTTTTATCCTTTGCTTTTATCGAAGGATCCTGTGAGTGAATAAAACCATAAGAAAACACATGGAAGAGCAGTCAAATAGGTTATAAATATAATCAACATTGTTTTAACAGCATCACAGAGTAGTAAGGGAGGAAATGGTGTTTTATTGATTATTTAGAATCTATGCCAGGTCTTATGCAAAGCGTTTTCCATGTGTTATCTCCTCTGGTATTGGGAAGGAGCATTTTCCTTCACCTGGGTGAAGGTTTACAAATGGAGTGTCCAGCCAGCATTTGAGTAGAGTCTACCTTAATCTAAGTGCACGTATTCTTTCCTCTCCCTTTACTCCACAGCCACATCTCTGGCCATGCAGTGAACACATTCCAGACACTCGGAAGCAAATTATTCATGAGGTTTCATGGTGATGATGGGTGATGTGCAGAGATTGCTTTGAAAGTCTTCCAGGGAAAATTGTGCTTTATGGCTTAGAACCCAGGAGCACCACTGACCCTGAATTGTGATCAGAAGGGAATTCTTCTTTCAGGCTCTCACTTTCCTGCTTCAGGAACCTCTCGTTCCACCAAGGGGATTTTGGAGGAGACACTTGAAGCCCCACTTCTTACCAGATTCCTTTGTTTTAGAAAAAGTATTTCGAGGGCCCCGAGAAGGATGGGTGGAGGGAACTAAGTTGGGAGACTGAACATGTAATACCGGTAGGATGTTTGGAGACCAGAATGGATTCAAAACTACTTGGCACAGTAGGACTTGGGATTGGTGGGGGAGATTAGCAAAGTGAGGGGTGGGAGGTAACTGGCACCTGGTTTCTTATAGGTTCTCAACAGATGTTTGTGAAATGCTTGGGATGTGAGGGTGATTGCAGCCATGCTTGTAGGCTGCACTGGGCTAGGGAGCTGACAGGTTTGCATCTGAAGGCTGTTTTTGTCAGTTCAGTACTAGGGGTTCTTATCTGCTGAAGGTGGATGGGATGGATGGCAATACCTTAGGATTGAGCAGAGAGAATGTCTGAACTAGGCCATGATTTAAAGGAAGTGTCAACTAGAGACAAACAAAGGGAGCCCTGGGCAGTGCTGAGGGTCTTCTTGAGGTGGGATGCCTTACATGAATGATAATTCTGGTCTCCTAGATGTTGTGCCACCAAGTCCTAGGGGCCTTTGAGTCCGCATGATGGAGGTTGGATGGATTAGTGGCTGGTTTCCCTGGGTTCTTCAGTGGAAGCAAGGCAAGGGAGTTGATATGATTGACAAGGATAGGGTTGATGGAACACACTCCATGCTCTCTCTGGGACTGGACAAGACATGTCTGCTGAGGCTGAGATCTCGCTGAGGAAGAATAAAAATGAAATGGATGCTATCGAGTGACAAGGTGGGGAGGAAGAGGGCTTATAGTGGGTGTGCCAGTGTGAATTTAAGTTTCAGCAGTTCTAGGGATGAGAAGATCCAAGGTGTAGCCGAAAGATGGGGTGGAGAGGAAGGTCACTGGAGATGGCATCACAGGACCTGCAAGTGAGAGGTAGGATTAGTGGTCTCTATAGGTGCCATTTCCCCACAGGGAGTTTGGTGATGGGTAGGAGGAAGGACAGGACAGGAAGCTATCCATCAAAGGGGCATGAGTGAGCAGAAAGTCATGACAGTGTAGTGCTAGTTGAATGGTGGGGAGCTGGGCCTGATTTAGGGATTCCCCACAAAGAGACTTTGAAACAAAGCCCTGGGTGCAAGTGGTTTATTTGGGAGGTGATTGCAGGAAGCCTAGAAGGAGGGATCAAGGAGGGGAGAAGAGGAATGGAAGCCGGCAAAGAGGACACTAATGAGGGGCTACTCCAAGGGCAACTGAGGTTCAGTCCTACCTTTATGGAAACTGCCACAGTATCTGAAGGTATGTGGGTAAGGCACCACTGAGCTCTTAGACTGTGAAACTGTAACAAAATTCATAGACTCGGTGGCTCATCAACAACAAAAATGTATTTCTCAAAGTTCTGGAGACTGGGAAGTACAAGATCAAGATGCTGGCAGATTTGACCCCTGGTGAGATGCTCCCTAGTTCACAGATGGAACCTACTCACTATGTTGTCCCATGATGGAAAAGGGATGGAGGTCTATGGAGTGTCCTTTTAGAAAAAAATTAGTGTATTATAATAATACAAAAAACTGAGATTCATTATTACGTGTTTGTGCATGTACCTAGTATAACAATATAATCTGATCATTTCTGTCCCCTAATACCTACCCTTTCTCTCTCCCTTGTCCCCTTCCTCTGTTCTACTGGTCTTCCTTCTATTTTCATGAAAACTCCCTTACCTTTTCCCCTGCTTTTCCTCTCTAGTTTCTACATAACTGAAAACATACAACCCTTGGCTTTCTGAATTTGGCTTTTTTCACTCAACATAATGCTCTCAAGTTCTGTTTTACTGCATATGACATCATTTTATTCTTTATTACTGAATAAAACTCCATTGTGTATGTATACCACCTGTTCTTCATCTATTTATCATTAATGGTCACCTAGGCAGGTTCCATAGTTTGGCTATTGTGAATTGTGCTGCTATAAACATGGGTATCCACCTATCACTATAGCATGCTGACTTTAATTCTTTAGGATGAGTACCAAAGAGTAGTATAGCTGAGACATATGGTGGTCTCATTTCTAATTTTTTGAGAAACTCCATACTGATTTCCATAGTGGTTGTACTAATTTACAATCCCACCAACAGTGTAAAAGTGTTCCTTTATTATGGGGTTGCTTTTACAGGGAGACCTTCCCCATTCATGAGATCTCTCTATTTATGTACTAATCACCTCCCAAAGGCTACCTCCTAATATCGTCACATTGGTGGTTTCAACATGTGGATTTTGGGGGTCACAAAAATTCAGGCCATAGCAGTGAAAGTCTTTAGTTGGGTGAAATAATTCTTGAAGGAGCAGTTGTGGTCAAGAGAAAGAGTCAGAACCTAGATGTGATGCTGCATATATACAGGTCACTGTTGTCACCTCCTGGCTCTGGGACCCAGAAGCAAACTCTTGAGAGGCCTGGGACCAGTAAGGAGCTGTAGATGAAGAGTGTTTTCTTTAGAAAGAGAGTTCCTATGGACTCAGGGGAGGTTGGAGAGAAGAGAAGCAATGTACTAGAATGGAGGAAGAATTTCAGGCTGACAGGGGAATGCAGGTGCCTGGAGAGGTGTCCATCTGGGCCGCTACTGAGCAGGACAGGTGCACAATGTGGGGTGTGTTCTATTGGCCATGTGGTTTCTTAGTTTGTCTTCAGAGTCCTCGGGAGTGCTGGATGCTGCTCAGAGGGCACTGTGTTCGGGTTGTGTTTGAGTGGCTCCCAGGATAAATCCAGGAATCTCACTGAGTGTTGGAAACAGCAGAGCCCAGGCAGCTTGAGGAGGCTGGTCTCTGGCAGGTCCTGGCTGTGTGGAGAGTATTTTGAATCCGAGATGAGGTTCTGGTTTAAGGCCATGGACCAATATGCCCCAGGGGAATGGTCAGAGCCAGGTCTCCACATTCTGAGGCTGTTTATCCAGATTCCTGCCAGACTGCGTAGCCTCAAATGTACTACCTTTCACCTAAAGCTAGACTAGCATGGATGAGAACTTTTTCACTTTCATTTTTTTTTTTTTGGACACAATCTTTTCTTGAAATGGGACATTATATCTAACCTAATATAAAACATATAAAACCAGATCTGTTTATTTATTTTCCCATATTTTTATTGGCACATTATAATTATACATAATAGTGGGATTTGTTGTTACATATTCATGCATGTAAAGAATATAATAATATAATTTGGTGACTATTATTTCCCAGCATGTCCCCCTTTCCTCCTTGTTTCCTCTGCCTAGTCCACTTCCTCTACTGATCTCTCTTCTGTTTTCATGAGACAACCCCCCAATATACATTTCTTTTCCCTTTTCTTTTCTACCTTCCATGTATGAGAGAAAATATACAATCTTCAACTTCTGAATTTGGCTTATTTCGCTTAACATAATGCTTGAGAGTTCCATTCATTTTTCTGCAAATGACATGATTTCACTCTTCATGGCAGATAAAACTCCATTGTGTATATATAGCACATTTTCTTTATCCCTTCATCTGTTGACAAACATCTAGGCTAGTTGTATAATTTGGCTGTTGTGAATTGTGCTGCTATAAACATGGGTAGCTTGTATCACTATAGTGGGCTAACTTTAATTCTTTAGTATAAATACTGAGGAATAGTATGGCTGGATCATACAGTGGTTCCATTCCAAGCCTTTTGAGGAACTTCCATACTGATTCTCATAGTGGCTGGACTAATTTACAACCACTTTTCCTCCACATCTTGAAACTAGGTTTAGGCAGAACTGCTGGGAGAGTGTTCTGAATGTTAGATTCACCATCTACCATCATCTCCCCAAAGAGCCTAATGGAACCCAGTTTGAAAATCACGACTCTGATATATTTATCTACCCATAATCAGACCACTATCAGAAAGTCACATACTGAGACACTCTTACTTTGACCACTAGAGAACTGGGCTTTCATTCTGACTTTGGTTTATTGAGGACAGAATGTGTTGTATTCTGGGCTCTTGTGTATAGTATTCTGGGACTCTTTTTTAGGACAGTACCAGGGCAATTCCTTATAGAAGTCCCTGCCCACCTTACCCACCCTCCCCCAAAAGTTTTTCTTTTGAGTTGCTAGACTACTAGAAATTTTTCTTTCTGCTTTCTTTTTCTATGTTCATTTTGTGTGTGTGTGTGTGTGTGTACTGGGCATCTTGTAACCACATTTTTCTGCCTATAAAGCTTAGCTCCAGGTGTATGGTCCACCAGCTTTAACTATTGTTCAGGAATTTGGGGGAAAGATATTACCCTGGACTTCACTGAACTGTCCTATCTTTATGTTCCCATTACTCTGCTTTCTTTATTTAATAATTTTATTGACTGGTTTATGTAAATTGCACCATATCATGCTTAGAAAAATGAAAGACTGTCTTTGGAATCATGGTGAACTTTGATAATTTGAGGTT
Source organism: Geosciurus inauris (assembly GCA_004024805.1). Taxonomy (NCBI): domain Eukaryota; kingdom Metazoa; phylum Chordata; class Mammalia; order Rodentia; family Sciuridae; genus Geosciurus; species Geosciurus inauris. The sequence goes on from PVHX01006442.1 coordinate 87,905, forward strand.
GTTTAGGCTTGGCTTCCTCAGATCTACACTCTGAGACACAGATTTGAATGTGATTCACTCTGGCAGTGGCAGAGGAGTAGCACAGTGAGACCGAAGGGAGGAAGCCAAGAAGTTGAGACAGTGAATAGCTTATCACCGTGGATAGCTGGGGCTCAGTCCTCCTGGGAACCTCTGGGAGAGTGAGTAGAAAATTCGTCAGAATTGTTTCACAAAAGAGCAGGGGATTTGGGGTATTTATCCACCAAGTCCTTTTGCTCATTGATAGAGGCCTGCTCCTGGGGATGTTAATTGCCCAGCACTTCTAGCCTGCCCTGCATGTGGGCCACACATGCTGCTGTGGCCAAGGAAAGCCTTTGGGCCAATAGTTACATGTGTTTGTAATAGGAACCAGCAGCCCGTAGGAAGGTGAGAGCCAAGGGCGTATGAACTGAGCACCAATGGTGTTGACTGTGAGGATTTTCTGGAAGAGAGGAGAAATAGATGCCTTTATTTCCACAGTCTCCTTTGCTCATTACTTCTTTGAACAACCTAACAGGGTGTTTTGGATGTGGATTAAAAGAACTTGAGTAATTTATGCAAGAACTATGCTTTTTTCTGCTTTAACATAACATTTGCTCACAAAACTCCATTGGTCGGATTTGCTCTCACAGTGCCAGGTCAGCAGGAGATCCTGTCACTTCCTTGAGTCTAGTACTTCATGGACAAGGAAGCTTAAACATGTGCTCTGTTGTGTCTGGCTTCTTTTGTTCTGTCTAATGGTTTTGGGATCCAGCCATGTTGTTAGGCATACCACTTGCTCATTCCTTTTTTCTTTTCTTTTTTAAAAATTATTAGGTAGTATCTTGTTGCATAAATATGCCACAGTTTGTTTATCTGCTCTTCTTTTTAGGGGTATTTGGGTGGTTCTCAGACTTTGGCAATGGAAGGCACAGAAAATTGTAAAGCGTATCATAAAGCACAAGCCTTTGTTCACCCCCCTCTCTTCCTCGCCTCCAATCCATGGTCAAGTCTTGTCATTCTTCTGTTGCTTTGCTCTCAGGTTTGCCTCCAGCAAACTCCAGTTCTCTAGGCCAGATCATCTCTTGACCAGTCCACTGCCTCCCATGGGGGTGCCTGAGACTTCCTGCATATTTTAATCTATTGTCCACTGGGCGGCCAGAGTGAGCTTTGAAAGCACAAACGAGAATGTCACCAATGGCTGCTCATTCCTCAAAAGTAAAATCCAAAGGTCTCACCTTTTGTAAAAAAAAAAAAAAAAAAAATTTAACCAATACATAATATTTGTACATATTTATGAAGCACACATTTGCTTCATGTATGTATTGGGTATTGATCAACCCAGATAATTAGTATATCCATCACCTGAAAGTTTTATCACTTCTTTATGGTGTATACATTCAAGATCCTCTCTTCTGACTGTTTTGATATACCTAATGCATTATCAGTAAGATAACCGTATTCACCCTGTTGTGTCATAGAACACCAAAACTTATCCTTCCTATGAAACAATGTTGTACCCACTAAGTAATCCTTCCCCATCTCCTCTTCTTTCTTACTCTCTCCAGCCACTTGGTAACCACTCTTCTATTCTCAACTTTTATGAATTCAACCTGTAAATATTCAACTTATGTGTGAGATCATGCAGCATTTATCTTTCTGTGCCTGTTTCACTTAATATAATTATCTCAATGTCCTTCTATGGTATTGCAAATGAGAGGATTGAATATTTTTTAAATCACCTCTGAGATTCCACTATTTCTTGCCTGCCCCTCTAGCCTCACCTCATTTCCTCTCCTGCTTTCTGCACTGCTTTTCAGTTCCAGTAGTCTTCTTTGGGTTACTCATGCGCACGCAGCTCTTTACTAACACATGCTGCTCCCCATCTTCAATGCTGTTTCTTCCATGTGATGGTTGGCCTGCTCTTCCTCATTCTTCATGCCTCTGTTTAAAGACATGACCTTGGAGTGACCTTCACTGAACACCCTTTCCAAAAAGACCCTCTTCTCCATTTGATCTTTATCATTATACTGTGGTGGGTTCTCTGTCCTCCAGACCTTGGCAACATTTGAAGTTAAATATTTATTTGTCTACTGGTGTGTTGTCTATCTCCCTCATGAGCTCATCTGCTTCATTAGGGCAGTGGACAGGTCTGTCTTGCTTACTAGTGGTCTCCAGTACCTCAGATGCAGTACATAAGCATTGAGCTTTATGCAAAATATTATCATACAAAATATTGTTTTACTAAAATTCTCTTCAAAACAGAGATGGGAGTGACCCATGAATGCAGTAGTCCTCTTGTTCAGCTGTGAATGCTCTGTTGCAAAGTCCATAAGTAAAATCCAGAAGAGTAAAAAAGATACGAATAAAGCATTTTGGACTTGTGAAAAGAGCTGTAGAAGGATAATTAATTTGTGTTTTTATTTCCTCTGTTCCACAAATGAAACCAGTTTTTTTCCTCACCTCTTGGGAACAAAAAGCATATTTTTTGCACGTCCAAGTTTGTGGATAAAGATTCATACTCACCACCTATACTTCATCCTGATAGGTAGATAAGTTAAATCAAATGCAATTTCTGCTTACTAAACACCATCGTCAAATCTTGAAATAGCTCACTGGATTTATGAGTATTGTTTTAATTTATCCTGTGCTATTTTAACCACTACCAAGATAACAGTGTTCTGTATTCATTTATGAAAATAAGTTTGCCTCAGCATATTTTTAAAGTTTTAATTTCTCTTAGTTATACCATAATGCCAGCCACTGTTATTTAATTCATTTCATATTTGTTGCTGAGCGTAAGCAATGTTTCTAGAGTCACCAGTGAACTCACAAATAGATGGCCAGAAATGTGCAGGTGGTGTAGCAAATGACAAGTCATTAGCCAATGTCTGCAGGGAAGAAATTATTCCTAGGGATTAAAGCAGGCTTTTTGGGGGGAGCAATGTTAACAGGAAATCATTTCATAAATTTATAATTCATGTGAGACATAATTTACATGATTTGTGAATTACTAAATTTTTCCCCAGTGTACATTTTTTTATGCATACATGGATAGTATAATCTTATCTAATTCTTCAACATTTAATAATTGTACCTTAGTCTGGGAAGGCTAAGTCTCCATTCCATTAAAATACAAAGGATTTCTGCAAATGTTAGCTCTAGAAGAATGCTTTCAACTCTACTGCCAACTAGGTCTTAATCTGATTCAGTGGTTCCGCAAAATTGAGTTGAGAATGAAAGAACAAACAATGGAGGGAAAGGGGGAAGATGGAGAAGGAAGATAGAGAAATTGTTGAGAGTACACAACTTTGTCAGAACAAACTAAAGGGTCTCTGTCTTTCACACTGTCTCTGCCTACTGATTTCACATTCAGGACCATATTGATCTTCAGAATATTAGAAAACTATTAATTAAGCATGTCTTTGGCTCTTATATTTTCCCACAGTGTTTTAGAAAATTAAGCAGGAGAAAAACAGATTTTCTCATAAAATGATGGAATGTTTTTGAAGAAAAGTTGGGAGAATTTAAATAATTCCTCTGTGTTAGTCTGAAGAGCTATTTCCATAAAAATATTGTCCACTAGAGGAGGGGATCCAAGATGGCGGTCTAGACAAACACTGTGTTCCTAGTCTCTCCATGACCTGGGATTAAAGCAATGGGAATACTGTTTCTCTGTGATTTATTAGAGAACCCCCAACAGCTGCGTCCACTCAGAAATTCTAGCTGCATGCCATGGGAATCTCTAGGCCCCAGCATTTGTGCAGGACCCACTCCTGCACAGGACCCCTGGCTCCAGTGGCCACACACCACACAGGACCTCTGGTCGCTTGCCCATGGAGGACCCCTAGCCCATGATCCCATGCAGGAGCCCTGGCTGCTGTTCCCATGTGGACCTCCATCTACCAATGTGGTGCTCCCTGTTCGCCTGCACCTGGGGACACTGGACAGAATCTGGAGACAGCCTCCTACTTCAATACAGCACTCCACAGAGCTGCATCTCTGAACATGTTGCCCAATGCCACTGCCTGGCCCAGCTCTGCACCCTATTTCTGAAAGCAGACACCTCCATTGTGGAGCAATTTTGTTGCCATCTTGAACCTGAGTGGGGAGATAGGAGTAAACAACAGACAACCCTACCTACTGGATGATGAGGGGAGCAATCTTTTTTATTTACCTCGAGATTTTTTTTATTATCTTTTATCCCCCTTTTTCTTATTTTCTCTCTCTCACTCCTGTCCAGCCCTCACATCCCCAACATTTGTGAAACCAAGTATTTTTCATGCATTAGGCTACTGAGGACTGGGATATCTGATTAGTATATTACAGTTTTATTATATAGTTTTGTATCTTCTGTTTTTACCTTTTTTATTTTTCTTAATTTTTATGTTTCCTTGTTTGTTGTACTCTATTTTCTTCCTATTTATTTGTCTTTCCCAAATCTCTCTCTCTCTTTTCTACTATTAGCCAAATTCTTTTGGATTCATCTTTCATGCTTTCTAGGATATAATAACTATATATCCTCACTTCCTACCTCCCTAACATCTCATTCTACACCCCAACCCTGGTTCTCTCTAGTCCACCAGCAGAAACTGTAGACCCTTTGCAGACCTATTGTTTATATTGTAGATACTAACTGAACTCATAATTTCTGTATATGGTGACAAATCCATAAATGTCCTATTAAGAGCCACTTGGTTTAAAGCTATATATTGTTTGTATTGGAATCTGCCAATATTGGTCTCCCTCTTAAAAAAGAGGTATTAAAATGCTGCAGGGAATCTAAAAGCATATTGGATAAAGACTGTAACACCTGAGATCCACAATGCTAGAAGGGAAGAAACATGAACAACATGGAAAAAACAAGGGAAGAAAGTGCCTCAAACAAACTAAGATACTACATTATTAGAATCCGTGGTCAGTACAGCAGAAGAAACGTCAAAGAAGGAGTTCAGGATGTACATAATTAACATGTTCTGTGGATTAAAGGATGATATAAGAGAGCAAATCCAGGCAGCAAAAGATCATTTTGATATGTAGAGCTACACAGGCAAATACAGGAAGCAAAAGATTACTTTAATAAGAAGATAGAGATTATGAAAAAGAACCAAACAGAAATCCTTGAAATGAAAGAAACAAACCAAATTAAAAACACAATAGAAAGCATCACCAACAGATTAGATCACTTGGAAGACAGAACCTCAGACAATGAAGACAAAATATTTAATCTTGAAAATGGAGTTGGCCACAGAGTGAAGATGGTAAGAAACCATGAGCAGAACATCCAAGAATTATGGGATAACATGAAAAGATCAAACTTAAGAATTACTGGGATAGAGGAAGGCCTAGAATTTCAAACCAAGGGAATGAACAAGCTATTCAATGAAATAATATCAGAAAAATTTTCAAACATGAAGAATGAATTGGATAATTGAATACAGGAGACCAAGTGTACAAAATCACAATGGATTTACACCAAGGCACATTATAAGGAAAATGCTTAGTATACAGAATAAGGAGAGAATCTTAAAAGTCACAGGAGAAAGGAATCAGATTATATATAGGGGGAAACCAATTAGGATCTCTGCAGACTTCTCAACCCACACCCTTAAAGCTAGAAGAGCTTGGAACAATATATACCAAGCACTGAAAGACAATGAATGCCAAGCAAGAACCTTATATCCTACAAAATTAAATTTTAGATTTGATGATGAAATAAAAGCCTTTCAAGATAAAAAAAATTAAAATAATTTACAGCAAGAAAGCCTGCACTACAGAACATTCCTGGCAAAATATTCTATGAGGAGGAAATAAAAAACAACAATGAAAACTTGCAAAGGGAGGAACTGCACTAAAGGAAAGGCCAATCAAAGGAGAAACCCAGTCAAGTTAAAAACTAAGAATAAACCAAAATATCTGGAAATACAAACCATGTCTCAATAATAACACTGAATGTCAATGGCCTAAACACAGCAACTAAAAGGCATAGACTGGTAGATTGGATTAAAAAAAGACCCAATAATATAATGCCTCCAAGAGACTCATCTCATAGGAAAAGACATCCACAGACTGAAGGTGAAAGGATGGGAAAAAATGTATCACTCACATGGACTGCTTATAAACATAAGCAGGGGTTTTCATCCTCATACCAGATAAAGTGGACTTCAAACCAAAGTTACTGAAAGGGATTAAGAAGGTCATTTCACACTGCGTAAGGGAATCATACGTCAACAAGATATAACGATCTTAAATATCTGTGCCCCCAACAATGGTGCAGCTATGTATGCCAAACAAACCCGTCTCAATTTTAAGAATCAAATAAACCACAACACAATACTACTGGGTGACATTAACACATCCCTCTTGCCACTGGATAGATCTTCCAAACAAAAACTAAACAGAAAAACTACAGAACTCAATAGAACAACAAATAATCTAGACTTAACAGACATATGTAGAATATTGCATCCTTCAACAAGTGAATACACTTTTATCTTAGCAGCATGTGGATCCTTTACCAAAATAGACCAGATGTTATGCCCCAAAGCTAGTCTTAGCAAATACAAAAAATTAGAGATACTACCCTGCATTCTATCTGACCATAATGGAATGAAATTTGAAATTACTGACAGATTAAAAAATAGAAGCTACTCCAACACCTGAAGACTCAATAATATGCCATTGAATGATGCAAGGATAACAGAAGACATCAGGGAGGAGACAAAAAAATTCTTAGAGGCAAATGAGAACTCTGATACAACATATCAAAATCTCTGGAACACTATGAAGGCAGTGCTAAGAGGAAAGTTTATTGCATTAAGCTCATTTATTCAAAGAAGAAAAAGTCAACAAATCAATGACTTGACACTACATCTCAAAGCCCTAGAAAAAGAGGAACAAACCAACACCAAAAGAAATAGAATACAGGAAATAATTACAATCAGGGCTGAAATCAATAAAATTAAAACAAAGGAAACAATTCAAAAAACTGACAAAACAAAAAGCTGATTCTTTGAAAAAATAAATAAAATTGACAAACCCTTAGCCACTCTAACAAAAAGAAGGAGAGGGAAAACCCACATTACTAAAATTTGTGATGAAAAAGGAAATGTCACAACAGACTCTACTGAAATATAGAGCATAATTAGAAACTATTTTGAAAATTTATACTCTAGTAAAATAGAAAACCCTGAAGACACTGACAAATTGTTAGAGGTATATGATCTACCCAGACTGAACCAAGAGGACATTCACAACTTAAATAAATCAAGCAAGGAAATAGAAGATGCCATCAAAAGCGTACCAATCAGACCAGACAGATTCTCAAAAAAAAAAAAAAGCCCAGGACCAGACAGATTCTCAGCCGAGTTCTACAAGATCTACACAGAAGCACTAACTCTAACATTCCTCAAATTATTGCATGAAATAGTAAAAGAAAGAACCCTTTCAAACTCATTCCACGAGGTTAATATCACCCTGATACCAAAATCAGACAGAGACACATCAAAGAGGGAAAATTTCAGGTCAATATCCCTGATGAATATAGATGCAAAAGTTCTCAATAAAATTTTGGCAAATTGCATACAAAAACATATTTAAAAAAGAGTGCACCATGATCAAGTGGGGTTCATTCCAGGGATGCAAGTTTGGTTCAAAATACAGAAATCAATTAACGTAACCCATCACATCAATAGACTTAAAGATAAGAATCATATGATTTTTATCAATTGATGCAGAGAAAGCATTTGACAAAATATAGCACCTCTTTATGTTTAAAATGCTAGAAAAACTAGGGATAGTAGAGACATACCTCAACATTGTAAAAGCAACCTATGCTAAACTGAAGTCCAACATCATCCTAAATGGAAGAAAACTGCAAGCATTCCCTCTGAAAACTGGAACAAGACAGAGATGCCCCTTTTTACCACTTCTATTCAACCTAGTTCTTGAAACTCTAGCCAGAGCAATTAGACAGATGACAGAAATTAAAAGGTTACGAATAGGAAAAGAAGAACTCAAACTACCATTATTTGCTGATGACATGATACTATACTCAGAGGATTCAAAAAATTCCTCCAGAAAACTTCTAGAATTAATAAATGAATTCACCAAAGTTGCAGAATATAAAATCAACACCCATAAATTAAATGATTTCTATACATCAGTGATGAATCCTCTGAAAGAGAAATCAAGAAAACTACTCCATTCACAATAACCTCAAAAAAAAAAAAAAAACTTGGGAATCAATCTAACAAGAGAGATGAAAGACCTCTACAATGAAAACTACAGGGCACGAAAGAAAGAAATTGAACAAGACCTTAGAAAATAGAAATATCTTCCATGCTCTTGGATAGGCAGAATCAATATTGTCAAAATGGTCATATTACCCAAAATGCTATACAGATTCAGAGTGATCCCAATTAAAACCCCAATGTCATTCCTTATAGAAAAAGCAATCATGGAATTCACTTGGAAAAATAAGAGACCACCAAAATCCAAAGCAATCCTTAGTAAGAAGAGTGAAGCAAGACGCATCACAATACCAGACCTTAAACCATACTACAAAGCTATATAACAAAAACGCATGGTATTGGCACCAAAGTAGACACATAGACCAATGGTACAGAATAGAAGACACAGAGACAACCCCACATAAATACAGTTATCTCATATTAGACAAAGGTGCCAAAAACATACACTGGAGAAAAGATAACCTCTTCAACATATGGTGCTGGGAAAACTGGAAAGCCACATGTACCAAAATGAAATTAAATCTCCTTCTCTCACCATGCACAAAACTCAACTCAAAGTGGATCAAGGACCTAGGAATTAGACCAGAGACCCTGCGCCTAATAGAGGAAAAAGTAGGCCCAAACCTTCATCACGTCTGATTAGGCTCCGACTTCCTTAACAAGACTCCTACAGTGTAAGAAATAAAATAAAAAATCAATAAATGGGATGGATTCAAACTAAAAGCTTCTTCTCAGCAAAAGAAACAATCAATGAAGTGAACAGAGAGCAGACATTCTGGGAGCAAATTTTTGCCACACGCACATCAGATAGAGCACTAGTCTCCAGAATGTATAAAGAACTCAAAAAACTTAACATCCAAAAAAAAAAGAAAAAAGAAAGAAAGAAAGAAATAAATAACCCAATCAATAAATGGGTTAAGGAGGTGAACAGAAAATTCTTGGAAGAAGATATACAATTGATCAACAAACATATTAAAAATGTTCAATATATCTAGCAATTAGAGAAATGCAAATCAAAACTACTCTAAGATTTCATCTCACCCCAGTCAGAATGGCAGTTTTACAAGCAATAGTAAGTGCTGGTGAGGATGTGGTGAAAAAGGCACACTCATACATTGCTGATGGGACTGCAAACTGATACAACCAATCTGGAAAGCAGTATGGAGATTCCTTAGAAAACTCGGAATGGAACCACCATTTGACCCAGCTATCCCACTCCTCGGCCTATACCCTAAAGGCTTAAAAACAGCATACTACAGTAATGCAGCCACTTCAATGTTTATAGCAGCACAATTCATAATTGCTAAACTGTGGAAGCAACGTAGATGCCCTTCAATAGATAAATGGATAAAGAAACTATGGTATATATATACAATGGAATATTATTCAGCAATTAAAGAGAATAAAATTATGGCATTTTCAGGTAAATGAATGCAGTTGGAGAACATAATGCTAAGTGAAGTAAGCCAATCCCAAAGAACCAAAGGCCAAATGTTCTATCTGATTAGTGGATACTGATCCATAATGGGGTTGGGGGTTGGAAGCATGGGAGAAATGGAGGAAGTTTGGGTAGGGCAAAGAGGAGGTAGTAGAAGGAAGGGGGCGTGGGCGTAGCAAAGATGGTGGAATGAGATGGACATCACTACCCTAGGGACATGTATGAAGACACAAATGGTGTGACTCTATCTTGCTTACAAGCAGAGAAATGGAAAATTGTGCTCCATAAGTATACTATGACTTGAAATGTATTCTTTTGTTTAAAAAAATAAAAATAAATAAATAAAAAATATTATCCACTAAACTGATTTTCTCCTCTGAGTTAGAAAATTAAATACATTAAAACATATTGATTTAAGAATAATGTCAGTTACAGAAATTTTTAAAAATGAAAAAAATACAAAGAAGAAAGTTATAATCTCCCATAATCTGTATCACCATTCAGAGAAAAGTCAAATTATCTTCTTTTTATGAAAACATCCTTTATTTTGTATTTGTAATGTTTAGTGGAAAGTTCATTTCAAAATACTTTTTGCAGTGCTGGAGATCAAACCTAGGGTCTGTGCATGATAGGAAAGTTCTCTGCCACTTAGCCACCCCCAGCCCTTGAAATATTTTAAAATGAAGTCTTAAAAAGATACACAGAATTGGAGAATATGACTGAGGAAAACTACATGTACCTCTAACTTGGCTTTAAAATTACCACCATTTTTCAAAGATGTTTTATATTTCTTTCCCCTTTTATATTTTATTTTTGTTGGAGACTTTTCTTGGATTTACTTTTAAATAGAAATTCCCAGATATTATATAATTTCACTTGTAAATAGTTGAGATGAAGTTTGAGCTGATAAATCCTCTTTAAAACTTTAATTATAAATTCATAAAATATAAAAAATTACTAAATATCATATATATTCAATCATTTTCAAATTTGCTGAATTTCTTCTGCCTTGTTGGCTTGTTATGTCTGGTTATATCTCTTAAGTATCTTTTGTTTTTAACATTTTCTTTCCTTGTTTTTCTCTTTCTTTCCTATTGGTTTGTTGACTACACAGGATTATTTGCTCTGGAGAATGTCCTTTTTCCTGGATTTGGCTGTTTGCTTCCTTGTGTGATGTTTAATTAATTTCTTTTTCTCTATTATTTCCTGTGAACTGAGGGATAGATATGAATTTTGGAATAATTAAAGGTTGTGTGTTTTCCTCACAAAGATATTTTTATTATTTATATTTTATTATAATTATTAGTGCATATTAATTATAGAAAATAATGGAGCTCATTGTGAAATGTCCATACACACATAAAAAGTACTTTGATCATGTCCACTCTTCCTATTATCCTTTTTTCCCTGCCTGAGCTTACCCCTCGTTCCCTTCTTCTTCCTTTCCTGTTAATCTCCCCTAATGCTTCTCTGCCTTTTTTCCCCCTTAGATTGGACAAGTGAGAGAAAACATGCAATATTTGTCTAGTTTAATACACTTAACATGATGATCTCCAGTTGCATCTGTTTTCCTGAAAATAACATGGTTTCTTTCTTTATGGTTGAATAATACTCCATCATGTATGCCATGTTATCTTTGTCTGTTCATGGGCATCTAAGCTGATTCCATAACTTGGCTATTGTGTTAAAGTATGTTGAGTTTTATTTCTTCAGGTATACACTCAGTAGTGGTATAGCTGGATCATACAGTAGCTCTAGTTTTAGTTTTTTTGAGGCACCTCCATGATATTTTCCATAGTGGCTGAACTAATTTATATTTCCACTAACAGTGTATAAGAGTTAAGGAAAGCTTTTATATAGGACTCTACCTTTATTGTTTCCTCAGCCGGTGTCCACCTGATTACAATAGTATAAGTTTTCTTATTGAGATGTCACCAAATGACATCTATTGATAATTGGTGCTTAAATCTAGAGGTGTGCTGGAGTCAACTCAGACCTGTTTGTACCAGCTTGTATGGGAGGTGGCATAATTGATAGAAGTTGATTGGCACATCTCTTCTCAATTCTGAGTTTAGTGACATTTTGTTGTTAATTTGAAATCAACCATAGTATAGGACTTACACCACAGAAATTGATCAATGTTACAAATCAGTTTCTTCACTGTTAAACATTTACAAACACAACACTGTTTGGTAAGGGCTACAAAACTGTGATTTAAGAAAAAATTGTCTATATTTATTAGCTAGAATTTTTATAAGAACAATTTTTTTTTCATTAACCATGTGGTTAATTAAACTAATTAATTCTCATTTCTTTGCCATTTATCAAATTTCAGAGTAATGAACTATTGTCATGGCAACTATGAGTAGTAACTAAAGATATTTTTATTTGTATGTTTTTGTTTCCAATATTATGCATTCATTGATTTTCATATTTGATGTGATTCAATTCAAAAGTATGACAGTTTGGTGTCTGTCATAGCTCTGTCATAGGCCAGTAACTAACACTTCAAGTTGGCTCCTAGGTTCTCTGGATTTAGCTGATCAAGAACACACATTCAAGTATATCCTCAAGTGCATTAGTATCAGAAATATTTTCATAACTAATCTCTTTTCAATAGATTTACATTAACCGACTCCTGTAAAATGCATATTTGCTAATGTTGGCAAATGTGCATGCCCATCTTATTATGCTCTTTGACTAGTGTTGCTCTAGAGAACTTTCTGGGACGATGGAAATGTTCTGTATCTTCACTGTCTGTTATAGAAGACACTAGTCTCGTGATTATTTAAGGCTTGAGGTGCGTCTAGTGAGACTGAAGAATTGAATTTTATGTATCATTTACTTTTGTTTTTTTTTTTTTTTTTTTTTTAATTTTAATTTTTATTTATTTTTCTCAAAAGTTGCATTTAAATACATGTTATCAAACATAACAGAAAAAAAACAAATTTTCAGAAGCTGTACACACTATTCACTGAAAACATTTGTTGAGGCAAATAGAAAAAAAATTATTACAATCATAATTTTTCTAACTTTGCACAAAATTATA
>PVHX01006443.1:0-100758 GCA_004024805.1 Geosciurus inauris
TGTAGGTCTTGTAGAACTCGGCTGAGAATCCATCTGGTCCAGGGCTTTTCTTGGTTGGAAGGCTCTTGATGGCCTCTTCTATTTCCTTGCATGTAATTGATCTGTTTAAGTCATGTATGTCCTCCTGGTTCAGTTTGGGTAGGTCATATGTCTCTAGGAATTTGTCAGTGTCTTCAGGGTTTTCTAATTTACTGGAAAGAAATACTAATTTTAATAAACCAAGAATCTCACCAGAAAAGTGAGTCAGTTATATATCTAGCCAGGAGAAAGAAACCTCTATGATTATTTAAAGGCACATTAAGTTACTTGTAAACTTCTGAGTTTTCATAAAATAAAAATATAAGACTAATTCATGAATATGAAACAGAAAACATAAATAGTCCACAAAACATACCATTTATTGGGCTGGGGCCCTAGCTCAGTGGTAGAGCGTTTGCCTGCCATGTGTGAGGCATTGGGTTTGATACTCAGCACTACATTTAAATAAATGAATAAAGATCCATCAACAACTAAAGAAAGTATTTAAAAAAACATACCATTTATTATGTTATGAAACTTTCAACATTTTGGTGCAGTCTTTCCAGTTTTTCTCCATATGTGCTGACAAAACATATACATTGTGTGTACATACCCACAAACAGACATAGACAAGCATGCACAGACATGTATGTGCACTCACACAGATTCATATGCAGGCACAGACACACACAGATGCATATAGATACAGACACCCAGACACACCAACACCATCACAAAGAGATACACACTTGCATGAATACACATACACAGAAACATATGCAGACAGCATGCATATGTCTTCATGGGATCATGCCACATGCGTTATACATTTATACAGATCATGATTTAACTGCTCTCTTGAATTCTGCACGTGGAGGCAGACTTAGGCCTGTCGTGCTCAGTTGCTACGACCATTCCTGCTGCATGCTCTTTTGCACACCTGGCCACGCAGTTATCAGATAAATTCCTAGAAAAAGAATTGTTGATCTGAAGGGTATTAGCCTTTTGCTGGCTTTCTATATGTAACACCTAGAAAGGCAATTGTAAAAGGACTACTTTCTCTCACACTGTTCAATATTGGGTAGTACCAATCTTCTTAATGCTCACGTTTTTATTTAAAATATGGCAAAGCGACTCTCTTGTGTGTGGCAACCATGCATGGATATCCCAATTAGTGTTTCACAGAATAATGACCATTTTATTTTAAAACAATCATAAAGATGAAACAAAATCACTGAGACATACAATAGAATATATGGTTTCAAGAAATTTAAATATAAAATATTAAAAGTAAAAACTTTGAAACATTTTCAAATACCTCTGCCATCAATGTGTTTCATTCTCTTGAGGCTAAGTTGCTAGTATTCTAGTTAATTTGATTCACCATAGTTGATTAATTACTATGTTATTCTCTGCTTGAATCAAGGGCAGATGGAGACATGCTTTCAACTATACTGTCTCTATTGGGTAACATCAACATTTGATCATTTTTCACAGAATATTTTTGGAAGCTTTTAATCAGCTAAATCTTTCTTAAGGAGAAAGTTAAACAGAACTTAGAAATGTCATTGTTCACTTAATTATTAGGATGAATATGGGAGGTATCATGGAAGTGAAGCATGAGATGATTCATGCAATGGAAAATTACGATGAATCTAAGAAAAAGAATTTGCAATGCAACATGTTAGGGAGACAGAGTCTTCTGGGAAGCCACATGCTGACATTACAAGCTAGGCTTTTAAGCTGCAAATGACAACACTGTCATCATCAGAGCGTCTAGGAAAGGTAGGCAACGGTTACCCAAAGTCTTGGTCTTTTCTTCTGTAATTAAATGTAACCAGGTAATCTATAGTAAAATCTAGTTCTAATTTTCTATATTCTTTTCAGGAAAAATGATTTGTTGTGATGATATTCACCCTTCCATTACACTCCATGCTCAGTTATAAACAAGGAAGAGATGGGTCACACTTTGTGGAGCAGCCAACAGCCATTTGAGTCTCCAACCCACCATCTTCACCAGATATGTGGAGCATTCAATGTCTGAGCTCAGCTTTTGGGGACTGCTAATCTAGGGGAGTGATAGAGACATGGAGAAGGCAAGAGGGATGAGCTTGCTGCCTGGTGAAAGTCAACAGCTCCATATCCCTAGAAAAATACCCAAGAGAACTGGTGAGGTTGGAAGTCCCTAAGTTTAAGAAGGGTACACTTTGAGCAGCTCTATTGGTTTTCTATGATATCGCCACTTGGCTTAATTTAATCCCACAGCTCACTTAGAACCACAACCCACTGATTCTATCTCTTCCACTATCCCCAACTGACCCCACTTCTTTCCAGCTGTGGTTTAGTGGAAACCCTCCTCTGCCTATGTCCACTGAGCACAGTTCCTTTCTCCCTCTGTCCACCTGGCAAATACCAGTGCCAGATATGATGGAACTCTCACCTCCTCTCTCACTTCTGGGAGCTTACAACATTCACCTCCACCCAGGTTAAGTGCCAGACCAGGCATCTTTATATCCTTGGTGCCATATGAAAACCATCTTTGCTATTCTCTCTACAATGGCCGTATCATCATGAAAATTAATAAAATGAGGGGCTGGGTTGTAGCTCAATCGTAGAGCACTTGACCAGTATGTGAGGCAACGGTTTTGATCCTCAGCACCACACAATAAATACATAAATAAATCAATAAATAAATGGTGTGCGTCTACCAAAAAAAATTAAAAAAATAAAATAAAATGAGAAGAATTACACAGATGTCTACCCATGACAGTAGCTGCCACCAGAACTTTTGTCAGACACAGTGCCTTCCAACTTGCCCTGGTCCAGGTCAGCCGTCTCCTCAGACAGCGTCCTAGGAACTCCTCTCCAACGGGCCATTCTTCTCCATATCCCATAAGGCTCTCCTCTTAGCCACACTGGTTTCCAAATTTTACAAAACACACAAAAGTAAGTACTTCTTACTATGGTCAACAGTCAGTTACATTACCGGGATTTTCACCAGCTTCTGGCCTCTCTTCTTTTCCCTATTGTCCCTGCCTCTTAATCTAGGTTCACTTTTGTTTTTGCTGAAACACACTGGATTGTTCTCTTGGTGAGGGTCTGTGGGTGGTAAAATCTCTGCTTTGTAGACAAGATAATATCTTTCCTTGGTCCCTTTGTAAGAGTTTATTCCTCACATTTACTTGATAGAGAGTACAACAGTATAGCTCAGGAGGACACACATGCCTGCTTAGTCTCCCTTCCACCTCCGTTCTGGGGTGACTCCCTCCTGGGAGGCGTTAAATAACTACTATGTATTGTGGACTCTTGCAGCTATCAGAGTTAATTCAAACAAATAAATAAACATACCATTCTTTCTTCCTTCCTTTTTTCCCAGAGGTAAACTCTCTCATTGCCTCATACACCTTCATACTCATTTCTCTAAGTCATGAAGGGGCTCAGATCCCTTTTGGTGACTGCATATGCTTCCAGAGGACAAATGTGCCAAAAAGCATTTCACTACCCTTCCACCAGTAGAAATTTAGACTTTCCAAATCCCTGGAAAACTGGCTAGAAGTAAAACTCCTGGATCCCAGGTGTGTGCATTTGGAGCTGACAATGTCCATGGTGCATGCTCAGGCTTCAGTCAGGTCATGCTCCTGACCCAGAGCATGAACAAATACTTGATCTATAACAACAGGAACAAATGGAAATGGGATTCTGACACATTCTGATTTGTTTCTATTATAATCAGAGGTAGAGCATCTTTTTTTCAGTGCTGAGAGATGTGTGCATCTGTGAGTTGCCTCTGATCCTGCTTGGCCCAGTGTTCTTCTGAACTAGTTGTCATCTTATTAACACATGAGCTCTTCATATGTTAAGGAAAAGGACTCTTTGTCAGCACTAATAGTCAAATATTTTTCTAGTCCATTGTTTTCTGCCTTTGGGGCACTTTTGGTAATGTACTTTGCATTTAAAAAATATAATTAACAATCTTTCCTTTTATTCCCTTAGGTTTTGCATGAAACTCTATGGGCATATGAAAAAATTCTCCAATAGTTTCTTCCAGTACCTTTATGGTTTCCTATTCAAACTTATATTCTGGATCATTGTAGAGTTTTGCTGAAGGAGCTTCAGATAGTGTAGCTTGTTTTTTCTCACATAGCTATGCAGGGGGCCCAACAAAACCGTAAAGTAATCCACAACTGACTAATGCCCAAGCCCCTCTGTGCTCTGTAGACTACAGACTCCAGCAGAGTATGCTGCCCAACAGAAATGCTCTGTTGAGTGTTCACTGACCTAGCTATAACTCCAGGACCAGGAAGTTCTTGAAACACTGATAGTGCAACAGGAAACAAAAATTTTAATCTTAATTTTCAACTTAAATAGCTAAATGTGGGCATAGGGTGTTGTCAATGATTAATCATCCTGAGCAAAGGGAAGACATTAGTAGTTTGTCACCTAACCACAGGTCAGGGTCTCACTGTCCCCTGACCCAGGTGGTCTGAAAGTCACCTCACTGTGAATAAGGGTTTCACTGTCTTGACTTGAGTGGTCAGTCTTGCTCATCCTCTTGCTCCATCTGCCCACCCTGTACTTCCTTCATTTGAAACAGAGTACCACTCTCTCCCTGGCAACAAGCCTGTGCAAGATGGTGCCTTTGTCAAGAATAGTCCTTACTAGTTCTCCATGGGTTCTGCACCTTGATATTCTCCACTGTGTCCTTTACTCAAAATGTGCCTCTGTGACTGTCTCCTGCACTGTGCCATCTCTTCACAAGTTCCTCTTAGCAGATACTCTGGAAGCATTTGTAGCCAACAATGTGCTGTGCACAGCTTTATTGTATTTTTTCATATTCTGCAGTTATTCACAGATTTTATCATATACTTCTAGTAGAATGTGAGCTTGATCTTGGCAGGATGTATCCATTGCTATTCTACACTCTGAAATCATCACACAATATGCTTACTAAATAAATCACTGCCTAATTGGTTATTCTCAGTGCTGCTTCTGTAATACTGTGATGGATCTGAGGCCCCTGACCCCTAGGAATCCATTGCGCTAGTTAACTGATCAGGCAGCATCATTTTGGCAAGGCAAAAACCTTTACTGTGTATAAGACAAGTACCAGCTATAATGTCACAGCTGGCTGAAGGCAGGGTTTGTCCCAACTAGCCTGGTAGTGTGAGCCTCAGTCTGGAATAATCATCTCTCCCCTAAATGACAGTTGAAAGACTGGATAATATGGCTATGCCTGGCATGTGGCCCAGTAACAAGGACAGCAACCAGAGAGGGCGTTGATAAGGAAGGAGCAGCAGCAGCACAGGTGAGAGGGACATTGGGGCTCTGACTGCTGGTGGGGCTATAGTCAGTTCAGAGGGTACCCCACCTGGGTGCTACGGTTCCCTGGGCTTTCCCCAGGCCCAGGCCAAGCTCAGGTATAGTCTACTGAACACACTCAGGAAGCCACACCTTTTCTAAGGGGGATACTAGGGATGTCATAAAGACTACAATAGACAAGACTCCCATCCCACAGAAATAACCTTCTGAAGGGACAGAGAATAGACAAATGAGCATATATTGTGACATACAGAGCTAGGTGACCTGACCTAATCTAACAGCAGGAGAGGGACACCAACTCCAGGGAACAGACTCATTGTGCAAAGGTATCAGAGCTTCCTGAAGTGATTCTGGCCACATCCAACTCCAGTCAGAATCCCTAAAGGCTGAGTAATATGCTCTTGGGCATGTGTATCTGTAGGAAAACGAAGCTCTTACAGTCCACATATCCTGCAGATACTTTTCCACTCAAATTGTCCGTAACAGTGAAGCTCACTGAACTAATTCATTGCTTTCGAGAACTTGTAACATTCTATTAAATTAACACACCACACTTGGTTTCTCCACTTCTTAGTGATGGTCACAGGGATTAGCAGGGATTTTTCAAACCAATTTTAAGAAAAGCAGTTCTGGGTTTTCCAGTTTTAGTATCTTAAAAGACAACAACAACAATAAACATTGAAATGTTACAGTAAGCATGGTCATCAACTAAGGAAGAGAATAAAAGTTTCCCATAGTTTCATTATAAGATAGCAACTATTAAAAAATATACATAACTTTTTCCTTTATTGAATACTTTAAACTAAATTGTTCATCTAGTTAATACATTTTTTTCCATATTAAGGATACTGGCAATATCTACACACCTCTTTAACAGTCTGACTCTAATGGGTAAATAGTATTTCATCTTATGAATGCAGTACAGTTCATTTAACCATCTTCAACTATTGGGTATTTAGATTTCTAATTTTCAGCTCAAATAACAGTAACCTGGCACAAGGTAGCACACCCTTGTAATCCCAGCTATTTGGGAGGTTGAGGCAGGAGGATCACAAGTTTGAGGTCAGCCTTGCCAACTTAGGCCCCATCTCAAAAATAAAAAATAAAGAAATATAAATGGCTGGGGATATAGTGCAGTGGAAGAGCGCTCCGGGGTTTGATATCCAGTAACAACAACAACAACAACAAAAAAAGACAATTCTGCCTACTGGAGCAATAAGAAAATTGGCTCAGGCTTTGAATCACAAGGATTGTGATTGCCCAAAGCCTCCTATAAATCTGCAGACCTGGAGGCAACACTTTCTGGCATCTGCCTTGTTCTGGTTCCTTGTGGTGCCAGCTGTTTCTCCCATGTTCCTTACCAATCCAGATGCAAATCATCACGCCCAACACCTGAGAGCTGAGTGATTGTAATGCACACTTGAGAGCTGGGGAGCAAATTAGACAGCAGCCTGCCCCATCTTTGCCATTTAGCCTCCTGGCCTCTATTCCTGCATCTCCTCTCATCCCTATGGAAGTCTGGGTCTGAGAAGATACATGCCCTCAGCAATTCAAATAGTTCGACCTCTGAGAGGTAGGGAAAACATAGCAGTCAGGAACACAGGATTTTCTTTAAGAAGGGGTCAGATTTGGTATATGCTGATGGCAGCAGATGCTATGAGAGAGAGAGAGAGACAAAGAGAGATGGAGAGAGAAAGGGAAAGAAAAAGACAGGGGAGAGGGAGAGAGAAAGAAAGAGAGAGGGAAAGAGAAAAAGAAAGAGAAAGGAGGAGAGAAAAAGAGGGAGAGAGAGAGAGGGAGAAAGAAGGCAGAGAAAGATGGAGAGAGAGGAAGAGGGAGAAAGAGAAAGAAGATGGAGAGATAGAGAAAGAGAAAAAGGGGGAGAGAGAGAAAGAGGGAAAGAAAGAGGGAGAGAGAGAAAGGCAGGAGACGGGGTGGGGGGAGAGAAAGAGGGAGAAAGAGAAAGAGAGAGGGAGAGAGAAAGGGGGGAGAGAGAGAGAGAGGGAGACAGAAAGGGGCAGGGGAGAGGGAGGGAGGGGGTAGGGGAGAGAAGGGGACTGCTGGTTTGGGCTTGAGCAAGTGGAAGAGAACACCACTTCCCTGAGATGGCAAAGTGGGAAGGCAGGCTCTGTATCTTCACAAATTACTCCAGCACAAAAATCCCTGAGTTTGCAGACAGCTTGGAGAGTTCAGTTTAGGAGCAATAAGTATGCATATACACAGGAGGGATAAAAGCCCTTTAAATTCCCTGGCTAGAGGGTATGATTGAGAGAAGAAATCTGAGGGGTGAGTTTTGTGGTTCTCCAACATTTGGAGGTTGTGGATACAAGTCAATTTAACATGTGGAGGGGAATTACTGGGTCAGACACAAACTTTAATATTTTAAAAATGCTATAAAATACCCTTTAGCAAGGCTGTAGTAAGTGACATTTCTACCAGTAATTTCTAAGAAATTCATTTTTCTGAGTTCTCAATGACAAGGTGTATATACATACTTACGAAAAATTCTGTCAATTTGTGAAGCAAAAGCAGCATTTGAGGGCTTATTAGCTGCATGTTTTTAATTATGGGGAGGTTCTGTCAGGAGTCATCCTGTAAAGGAAACCACAAGTCCCAAGCATAATACATGTGTATTAGTTCTAAAGTTTAGCTCAAACACTGCACATTTAATTGCACTCTACAATATAACTACCATTACCTTAATATGAAATATTTTAAGTTAATTAGTCTCAGAGGGAAAATGGCAAATGGTATTACCAATCTGTGTGGAGTAAGTGCAGATGCTACTGTAGGGAATTCAGTCCCGTGGGTGGCACCAGAGACACTAAGCCCAATCTGCATGTCCTAGCAACATTTCTTTCTTGGTGTCCTTATATTTTAAGTACTCAGATCTACAGAAATATGTGGCCACAGAACACAGCAGTTTCTTATGCAGAGGTAAAATTGAGCAACAAATTCCCCAAAATCTGTGCCAAGAATGTATGATG
Source organism: Geosciurus inauris (assembly GCA_004024805.1). Classification (NCBI taxonomy): domain Eukaryota; kingdom Metazoa; phylum Chordata; class Mammalia; order Rodentia; family Sciuridae; genus Geosciurus; species Geosciurus inauris. The sequence goes on from PVHX01006443.1 coordinate 8,325, forward strand.
GGATGTCTCCAGCCTTCAAATAAGATCCTCTCACAACAGTCAAGCACTTCTGCCCCAGGGCACACTGTATCACAGAGACCCTCTCCACCTGTTCATGGAATTCTTCAAAATAGGCTTTCAGTGGAGAAGAATTGCTTTCATTTTCCTTCTGATTTTCATTAGATTTAAATGCATGTGGTTGTCCAACTTCTCAGCACATACACAAGTGCAAATGTGCACATCATACACATGCACATGTGCAAATGCATACATCCATGCAGGTGTCCATGGGCCACATACAAAACCCACAACCTTATGATCAATCTTCATTTGCCCAGCTTCCACACTACAATTTCATTACAGATATTTTATATGTTGTAAAAAGTTTCACTGCCTTGTAATTGTTAATTGAAAGTGCTTATCCCTGGAATATCTGCCAAGCAGTATGGATTTCTGAGCCACTCTTTGCTGAAATAGTGAACAATTGATATGGAATGACTAATATGGCAAATGGTACCATATCCAGAATTTTATCACCTCATAGAACATTCCCACTTTAGTTTCAAACTCTACCACCAGCTTTGTCACACAGTGCCAACACACACACTGCAGAGCCAAACCATTTCAAAGGCACTTCCCTTTTCACAATAGTATTTCCTAGAAAGCACAGACATCCAAACCCTCAAACTTCAAAGTGCCTGTTCTTAAAGACAAAATGTAATCCTTGTTAGCTGCTTGTTTTAAGTCAGCTCTTTGTGTCACTGTGACCCAAAGACCTGACAAGAACAATTAGAGGAGACAAAGTTTATTTTGGATCATAGTTCCAGACATCTTAGCTCACAGACGGTGCACTACATAGTACTGGGCCCAGGTGGGGCACAACATGGTGGCAGCAAAGTGTGCAGGAGGAAAGCGGCTCAGGACAGAGGAAACAGAAAGCAAGCTTCGTTCACCAGGGACAAAATGAAAATCCCCAACACTTGCCCCCAGTGACCCACCTCTTCCAGACACCCTACTTGTCTACAGTTACCACCCAGTGAATCCATATCAGTGGATTAGATCACACTGATCAGGTCACACCTCTTATAATCTAATTATTTTATCTCTGAAAATTCTTGCATTCTCTCTCACTCATGAGCTTTTGGGGGACACATATCTACTAACATTAATGAGAGAGTAAGACAGACCATGGGACTGGCTGTGACCAAGTCTATTGCTGATTATAATTTGCTTAATTAACCAGCTAATCAGTCAGGGTAAAATATTTCTATATCAGAGGTTTCCATTTCTGGTGAGATGGCAGATGAGAAAATATGAAAACCTTTCCAGCACAATAGTTAGAAATACCCAATGAAATACAGCAAACATTCCTTAAATGCCCAGTCATGCTCTTGAGACCAGGGCAAGTCCAGGCCACCAATCCTGAGAGTTAAGTGCAAGAACCAACGATACTGCATGCAATATGACAGACGCAGCTACTTCTTTCCAAAGTAATTCAGGACAACACAAATGCAAACCAAGTTCTAAGAGTTTCTTTTTTTCTTTTTGGGTACTGGGGACTGAACCTGGGGACGCCTTACCACTCAGCTACATTTCCAGCCACCTCTCCTCCGTGTTTGGATTTTAAGAGAGGGTCTAAACTGCCAAGGCTATCTTTGAATTCACGTTCATCCTGCCTCAGCCTTCCAGTTGCTGGGATTACACACTTAAACCATGATGCCCAGTTTCTGTGCGCAACTTGATAATGTGGTTTAAAAATATATACATATGAACTCATGTCCTTCAATTTTGGGACATGTGCTTGAATTTCATGAAGTTAATCTCGTATATTTCCTCTTAGGAAGTTGCTACTGTTGTTTTAAAGGCACTGGAAAAACTGGATATCACTATGGGGGAAAAAGAGAAAGTTACAAGCCTATTTAATTGCAGACTCTAGAACTGATTTGAGATGTAACAAAAACATAAATGGGAAACCTGAGTGATAAATGCTCTTGGAAGGAGCCAAAAGACTACCTCCACTGCCTGGAGGTGGACCTGAGATTTCTTAGAGGGGATGCAAAACGCACAGATGATAAATGAGAAAAAACTGGTAAGTAGAACTTTATCAAAATTAACACTTCCACTCTTCAAATGTTGATTAAAAATGAATAAGCAACCACTGGAAGAAATATTCATAGTAATTATATATGGCAAAGGACTTGTGTTCAAGATGCGTAAAGGTCTACTAAAATTAATAATAAAAAGACAATCTGATTTTTTGAATGGGCAAAAGATGAAAAGACATTAACAAAAGATATAAAAACAAACAATAACACAAATAAAAAGGAAACAAAAAGCATTAACCAATAGGAAAATGAAAATTAAAAGAGTAATTAAAAAATTTAAGAAATTAAAAAATTAAAATTTCCCATGTATTAGGATGGCTTAATACACAAGATCCACAACAGCTGGGATGTAGCTTAATGACAGAGCACTTGTCCAGCATGTGTTAGACCCTGGGTATATCCTGGCAAGGATGAAAGCCTTTTATGCATTGCTGGTGGGAATGTCAAGTAGTAAAATCACTTCAGAGAACTCTTAGGAAATTTCATAAAAAGTTCAAGCATATGTCTACTTCATGAACACATAATTATCCACAGGTAGAAAAAATATGACCATCAAAAAAAAGTGTGCAGATTGAGTTTCTCTTACCTGAGATGTTTGATAGCAGAAGTGTTTTGGATTTAAGATTTTTTTTTTTAGATTGTGGAATATTTGCATAGGCTTAATTAGACATCTTGAGGAGGAGACCCAAGTCTCAACACAAAATTCATTTATGTTTCATATATTCCTGATACACACAGTCTGATGGTAATTTTATACAATACTTTTTAGTAAGCCTGCATTTTGACTGTGTCACCTAACATCAGGTGTTGCATTTTCTACTTGTAGTTTCATACTGGAAGTCAAAACATTTCAGATTTAAGCATTTTGGATTTCAGATTTTTGGAGTAGAGGTGCTTAACCAGTATAAGGATATTCATAGCAACTTATTCCTAACAGTACAGAACTGCAAACAATCCAGATGTCCATCACAAGAAAAATGGATACAATTGTGAGACAGCAGAACAATGGAACACAATTTATCAATACAATATAATGAAATACAAAACCACAAATAAATTGCACAAGGTAATTCACAGAATACAGACAGAAACCAGAAAATACTGTTATTCCATTTATATGAAATTCAAAAACAAATCTTTGGTGATTGACTATAGTAACAGTTTGGAGATGGGCAGAGGAGAACTGACTGTAAGGCAGGATGTGTAGATAGGCAGGGCTCAGATCTTGCTTAGGAGGTAGTTACAATGGTACATAAAACAAACTGCCAAGACTCACTGAAGTGGCCCCTTACACAGATTGGGTAAAAAATCAGAATTTGGGAGTGTAAGCTTAGAGTCTCATTGTTTTTTTTTTTTTTCCTTTGTTCTTTATAGTTATACATGATAGCAGAATGTATTTTGACATGTTGTACATACATGGAGTATATCCTCTCATTCTTGTGGTTGGCTGTACATGATGTGGAGTTACACTAGTTGTGTTCACATACGAACACAGCAAAGTTATGTCCTCTTCATTCTACTGTCTTTTCTATTGCCATTTCACCACCCTTCCCTTCATTCCTCTTTGTCTAATCCAATGAACTTCTACCCCACTCCTTTATTGTGTGTTAGCATCCACATATCAGAGAGAACATTTGGCTTTTGCTGTTTTGGGATTGGCTTATTTTACTTAGCATGATAATTGAAGCCTCGTTCTTATTGTTCTTGTGGGTGACGTGTGGCATCCTGCCCATTGGCAACCTCCTCCTGGCTCTGAAATCAAGCTGAAAGAGGGAAGAAGCTACACAGCCACAAATAGGAACTGTGCATGCCAGTTGGGTGAGGCAGCAGGTCAGTGAGAGAAAGCTACCCATGTGCTGGCTGCCCTCAGAGCCAGAGACTCAGATGACCATGGCCTCACTGCTGCCTTTGATTCTCAGGCATACTGGCCTCTTGGAAACATGTAGGGAAGGAGTTCTGGTAATGCAGTTCAGCACAGCAAGTGGACACGAATAAAATTATTCTATCTGATAATTACATGTCGAAAGGATAAAAATAAAGGTACAGGAGAAACAAATGTATTTATTACACCTCTTCCTACAGCCCCATTGAATGAAAGATAAGGGATCTAGACCCACATAGGGAATGTGCAAGACCAGATAAAAGCAACATGGATTGGAAGCCAGAAAGTAGTGAGATGTATCTTGGATTTCAGGGTGGCAGAGGAACACATCAGAGACAAGGAGATATGCTCTGGAGGTGTCCCAGGGAGTTGGGAGTACAGGAGGATAGGTTGAAGGCAGGAGGGTTGCTGAGGACCCTCCCCACAAGTTCCTGACAGCTTTCTCAATACCAGCAGAATAAAGAGTTTCTGTAGAGGGGGGATACTAGGTCCCTGGGTGGCTGAACCCTAAGCACAATTGAGGCACCATATGTAAACACCATGTTGTAAATGGGGAGACTGAGTCTATCCTTAATGAATGCTGGCAACTCCAGTCCTCTCCTCCTACCCAGCTCTAAAACAATGAAATGGGATGACAGAAATAAAACACACAGCAGGAAGGGTAAATAATGAAGGCTGGGAAAAATTTCCCAGAAAATAGATGAAAATGATTGAGTCACCTAAAAATTAAAGGTATAAAAAAAAGATGTGATCTATAGGACGTACAACATCTGCATATCAGGTATATCGTTTTCTAGAGTATTATACTAGAGAAGATAGAAAATGAACAAGAGGAAATAATCAGGGAAACAATACACAGCACGTGTTTCCAGGCTAAAAGGGCTGCTGAATATCTGAAACAAGGGATAAAAATAGACCTACACTTAAAACCTCAAATTTTAAGTGTACTTAAAAAAAAAGCCAAAAAGAAAACTAAAGCCAAAAAGAAAACCCCCAAACAATCTTGGGAGTGGAGAATTCTACCCATGTAATCTAGAATGACAACTTCTCAACAGTGACACTAAACATTCAAAGTAAAGACTATGAAAATAAGAGAATGATATCTGAGTCATAATTCTACACCTGTGAAACTTTCAGTGAAGCGTAAGAATGAAGATTTGACATTCAAGATCTCTTATCTTCCCAAAATTATTTCTTAGGAAGCCTGTCGCATGTGGTGTTAGAAAGGTTTTTTGTTGCTGTGAGAAATACCTGAGAAAGATTTAGAGAAGAAAAGATTTATTTGGACTCATTGCTTCAGAGGTATCAATCCATGGTCAGTTGACTTGAAGACACAAACATCGTGGTGGAAGGATGGTAGAAGAAAGCTGCTCCCCAAGTGGCAGCCATCAAGCAGGAAGAAAAAGTGAGACAGGGGTCAGGGCCAAGATATACCTTCATGTCAAGGCATGCTCTCAGTGACCTACTTCCTACAACTACTAGGCCCTGTCAACTGTTTAGTTTCTACTACCTCTCAATAATGCCATCGGATACAAATCCCTCAATGGATTAATCCTTTGACGAGGTCAGGGCCCTTGTGGTTCAATCACTTCCCCAAATCCCCACTTCTGAACACTGCTGCACTGGTAACCAAGGCTTCAACACATGAGTTTGGGGTGTTCCAAATTCAAACTATAATACTTGTTTTTTCATTCTCTTTACAGTGTCTTTTACAGCAAGTTTTTTTTTTTTAATTTAAAAAATTTTTTTAAAAATTCTAGATGGACACAATAGCTTTATTTATTTATTTATTTTTATGTGGTGCTGAGGATCGAACCCAGTGTCTTATGCATGTGAGGCAAGCGCTCTACCACTGAGCTACATCTTAGCCCAGAAATTTTTAATTATGATGAAATCCAAACTTATCAATTCTCTTTCATCAATTATGCACATAACAAAAATGTCATCACCCTACCAAAGGTTCCCAAGATGTTCTTCTATATTATCCTCTTATTGGTTTTGCATTTCACACTTCTGTATATGATTTATTTTGAGTCAATATTGGAGTGTAAGGTCTCTGTCTATCTATATTTTGCATGTGGATGTCCAGTTTTTATAGCACCATTTGTTGAAAAGTCTGTACTTTTCTCAATGAATTGCCTGTTTTTTTGTCCAAGATTGGTTGACTCTATTTGTGTGCATATATTTCATTGCTGTCTAATCTTTTCCATTGATCTCTTTTTTTCAATATCAAACTACCTTGATTAATGTAGTTTTTCAAAAAGTCTTAAAGTCAGGTAGTTTCAGACCTCCTACTTTGTTCTTCCCTTTCAATATTGTGTTGACTATTCTATCTTTTGCTTTTACCTATAATTTTTAAAAAGTGTCAATATCCACAAAATGCTGGTATTCTGACTGAGATTGCATTCAATTCAGAAACCCAACTTGGAAGAACTGACATGTCAATGTTCTTGAATCTTTCTATGCATGAACATGGACTATCAGTTCAGTTATGTAGTTCTTTATTGACTTCTTTCATCAGAATTCTGTAGTTTTCTTCTTATAGAAGTTCTACAAATTTTGTTAGACTTACACCTAAATATTTTTTGCGAGTGCTAGTGTAAATGGTATTTTTTTTTAAATTTCAAATTCCACTTGTTCACTGCTGGTATACAGAAAAGTGATTTTTATATATTATTCTTATATCCAGCAACCCTGCTATAATGACTTATTAGTTCCAGAAGTTTGTTGATTCTTTCAGATTTTCATGACCTACCTTTTTGAACTTTGTTATTATTCTGATTTAAAAAACAACTAAAATAGGTATATATTCATTTTCCAGGACTGCCATTACAAAGTACCACAGACTGGGTGAGTTAAACAACAGAAATTTATTATCTCACAATTCAAGGAGCGAGAAATCCACAAGCAAGTTCTAAGCTGTGTTGGTTCCTTCTGGGGCTGAAGGAAAATATGTTCCTGGCCTCTCATTAGCTTACAGATGGCTATCTTCTACTTGTGTCATTACACAGTCTTCCCTCATATGTCTATTTCCTAATTTCCTCTTCTTATAAGGATACCAGTCATAGTGAATGAGTCCATCCTAATAACCTCACTTAACCTTAATTACCTTTTTTAAAAGACCCCCATCTCCAAACACAGTCATGTTCTAAAGTACCGTGGATAAGAACTTCAACATATGAATGTGCAGAGAAAGTGATTTTGCCTATAAAAGGTATATTCATTGAAAAGTAAAAAATATATTCAACAGCAGTCATTTATTCCTAATTCAAAGACTCTTAGGAGTTCATAAGATTTTAAAAACATCATGTCATATGAGAAAAATACAGAAAGGGAACATGGGATATGCAGATTCTATAGGAAAAATGTGTCAGTACAGTCTCATATCTATAAGAAGGAAATGTCTTCCTTCTCATCTGTCTTACATCAATTGGTACCTCAAATTAGAATGGTACCATAGGCATTCATTATATTATAAGTTAAATAGGCTTACTGAGCTTATATGGAAATCTAATCACAATGCATAATGCTATTTTCCTCACAAAATGTGTTCCAAGGACGTTGGAGATCTGACCTGTGGGGCAGGAGGCTGACTGTGGGACTCTTGGGCCTGCCTGTTGAGATTCAATTGAGGGACTGTTATATGATATAAATACTGGGAATTAAATTCCTTTTCTCAAGGTTCTTTAGCTGAAATAACAGACAAACAGCTTTCAGAAATAGAATCATGTGGGTGACAAATACCTACTGAAAACTATTACTAAAGTGATAGGGAACCGATCTTAAAACTGGAAATTCAGGGACCCAAATGTGGTTTAGGCATTTATGTATTTACTGGGGAAAAAAGTAGCTCTACTCATGTGTGTCTGTATATCATGTGGTCTATTCATTTGTCTCTCGTAGTTTCCCATTAAGTTAACATTGCTGCATTGCTGGGGAGCTGGAGTTGGTAGGATTTTCACTGTAGACACTCCTACTGACCAAGTGATCTTGGGTAGGGCTGTCAGTGGGACAAACATCTGCTAAATACCAATATGCAAGGAACATCAAGCACTGTTCCTAACTGGGCAGAAGCCAAATGATACCAAGGCTATCGAGGGTCAGTACAACGATGGGGGATAGGTGACAGAGACAGAGGCTACTGCTCTCATTCTGGTTGAGCCCAAACCTCCTACAGTCCAATCTCTTCACCTAGAAAAGGACATGCAAATGAACTCAATATATCGTAGCGTAGTGTAGCCAGAGAGTGCTAACACTGGCTTTCCTTTACAAGCTGGTTCTCAACACACCAGAGTGAGCGTAGAACACCTGCCCCACTGACCACTGCTGGCAAGGCTTTTGCAAAACTTGGTCACCAAAGTGAAGCCCCAGGCTAAGAGCATTCCAATGTCAACAGTGGTCACTGAGGAAAATCTCAGTATCTAAATCATCTTTATCTACAAACAACCTCACCTGTCAAACGATGAATATGCTTGTGTTTCACTTTCTCAGAGGCCGTCTTCCTGGATGGTGTTTCCAAGGGCAAAATCTGGGGTGTTTCCTTTTCTTGGCCACTTGGAACATTAGGAAAAAGTCTCTTCAGCACCTTTTCAACAAACACTATAAAGATAAGCAATTAATAAAATAAATGAATGCATTACTATGTTTATTTAAATTACCCAGGGCTTTCATTTGAAATAAAAATAAATCCTCATCACTTGAGAGCCAAGCAACTGGCTCCCCACACTGGTTGCTGGACACCAGGGAACACCTATCCCTACAGAATCTCAAGCTATCACCGAGACGAGACATGCTCTGGAGATGACCCCCATGCCCTGCCCCTCAGAAGATATCCACTGGCTGCCGGTTGGCCCCCTGCAGGGCACACCTCACAGGCCACCAGGGCAGTCAGGCCTGCCCCAGGTTAAATGCACAAAGATGTGCACCTGCACTGCATAGACTCTGCTCTTCAGTGACTGGCCATCTTCTGCTGAGTTTCTCCGACAGTGCAGTCCTGAACCACCAGAGTGGGGTTTGGCTCTGGGAATGAGGTACCTCTAGGCTGGTCGGTCCACATGAAGGCCACACAATTTCTAGAGTCAGGTGTGAAGCAGAGGTGTGAGACCAGCAGGGTTCTGATGGCATCACCCTCTCCCACCACGGTTTTTCTCCTTTAATCAGGCTGACATTCATAATCAAGGAACAATTTTATAAAGTTCACATGGTTCTACCATGTATGTGGAAATTCTTTATTTTAGTTTACATTCTGCTTTAACTGGAGGTGGGACAGAACTGCCCTAATGAATAAATATTTACATCTTGATTTAATTGTGGTTTATAAACAGGTTATGACCTCAAAACAGCATATTGGAAAAGATGAGAAAGGCTAACAAAAGGAGTTGGTTTTTAACCTCCTTAAATTTAGAAACTAAAAAAAAAAAAAAAAAAAAGTAGCTTCAGAGTTGTCACAAATTCTGTGACAGAAGGCGGAGTGCCTCATGAGATGTCTCTATGTGCACAGTGGGGTGGATAGGTAATGATATGCAAAATTAAGTTCCAAGGGAGAAAATGAGAGTGGCTTACAGGTGAAGTAGAGGGGATTTCCTTGGTTCTACACAAGAACATTCCACTTAAACACATCACTCTTCCTAACTTCATCATCTTCTCAGGTCATCAGAAGTAACTCTTTCAGTATGTGTTTCAGCTGTAAATGTGGGTTTAAAAACAAAAGGGCTCTTTGCAGCCTGATAACAAGAACTTCCAGTGGCTTCCTAAACCCAGATTGCTCAGTGCGGGGAACAGGTGAGCACTAACGTCATGAAGAGAATGGCTGATAGTCTGAACCTCTATAGCTTAGTTGATACTGATGAGTAAGAGGGTTGGAGCAAAAAAATCTCTGGTTAGGTGGAAAATATGAATTTAATGGAAACGATCACTGATGACTTAAGAACCCAGAACTGATGAGGTCTTGACAACAAGATTGTCTGTACACTTTTTAAAAATATTATATGAAATCATTATTAGCATATAGAACCTTGTCAAAGTGTGGTCTCCCATACAATCTACTGAGGTTGAGCACAGTCCAGAGCAGAAAGGCTCTATGTTGAACAACCCACATGAAATGTGATCACCCAAGCTGGAGAGCATGCCTTGGTCATGGGGAAGAGACAGGTGATCTGTGCAGTATTTTCAAATTTTACTGTAGTTATTTAAAGTATAATCAAAAGGAAGGTTCAAAATCCCAGATAATAAAACTGTCATGTATATTTCCTTTAAATGGCAAAGAAGAAAATACCCTATTCCAAATGATTACAGTGGCAATTTCTAGAGGAAATAAAAAGCAGATAAAGTATACTTTATTTACAGGCTATCAATGAATAAAAATTTTCATGAACTAGAACAAATTCTAAGACAAAATTGTAAAAAGGCATTGGTTTTTCAGAGGAGGAGGACAGGGAAGCTTAGAGCTTAAAAGACCTGCCAGAATTGTAGCAGTTAATAAAGACATCTAGCTGAAATCATATGTATGCTACATCTTCCTCCATGTGCACAATATATGTGCCCGTGCATGCCTGAAATTATGAAAACACAATGGCCCAGCAATGCCAAGCAACACCTGTGGCCAAGCAGCTGCCTAGAGCAGAAGGATGCAATATAAAAACAGATAAAATTCCCAAAGAACAAACATAGTTCAAGCCTCTGTGGGCAAACAGATCACCACTGGGAAACACCAAACCAAAATTTTGTTTAAACAAGAAAGCCGATGCTTAAAAAGACTGTAAAACACAACAGTATAAAGACAAAAACATGCAACATCTGGCCCAATCTGTCTACCTGCTTTTTGACACAATTTCTGAGTTGAAAAATAAAAACCATAAGAAACTGCTATAGAACAAAGAGTAGGGAGTATTTTTTCTTTTTCTTTGTTCTAATCAGTTGTACATGACAGCAGAATGGTCTTCGATTTATGGTTCACAAATGGAGCACAATTTTTCACTTCTCTGGTTGTACACAAAGTAGGGTCAAATCATACATATACCTAGGGTAACGATGTCTGTCTCATTCCACCGTCTTTCCTGCACCCATTCCCCCTCCCCTTTCCTCTTTGCCTCATCCAAAATTCCTCCACTCCTCCCATGCCCCACCCCCACATTATGAAAAAGCATCCACTTACTAGAGAAAACACTTGGCCTTTGGTTTTTGGGGATTGGCTTAGTTTTCTCAGCATGATATTCTCCAACTGTAGGGAGCATTTTCATTGAATTTAATTTATTACCCAAAATAAATTATACTTATAGTCTGATTAATAGTTTTCTAACAAAATTACTAAATATTCCAAATTAAAATATTTAATAAAGTTGTATCAACATCATAAAACTTTTAAAAGTTATGACAATTTTAAAATCAATCTATATTGACAGTTGGTAGGAATTTTTTATTTTTAATGGACACAATGTCTTTATTTTATTGATTTGTACATGGTGCTGAGGATCAAACCCAGGGCCTCAAGCATGTGAGGCAAGTGCCTACCACTGAGCAACAATCCCAGCCCCAGTTGGTAGGAATTTGCCAAGTATAATCAATATGAAATATCCCTACAGGAAATCACAATGACTACCTTCTATAACACAGCCAATTCTCTCTGATGTATTGTACTCTCCGCTAAATGTCCTACAGAACCTAAAACTCAAGCATAAATTTGCTAGCACAGCTTGCAAAGACCATGGAATCCAAAGCCTTTGAATTCTCAGCTTACTTTATGTCTGCTGTTTTCACCTGCATGACTGCTGTGGGTGGCTGTATCTGTCTAGAGGTTCAGGACAGGTAGTTCCTTCCTCAAGGTCAAGATTAGATCCAGATCTTGATGGTCTAGGACATGCCAAGAGACACCTAAGGCCTGGCCTGTTCTGGACCCCACGCCTCATCTAAGTCCTCAGGTCTCCTTACTTTCATCAAAGTGTCATCAGCTCCTCCCACTTTCCTTGCTCTTCATGACCTTAATACTTGCAAAGAGTGCCATCAGTTATTTTGTAGGATCTTCCTAATTTGAGTTTGTCTGATGTCTTCTCATGTTCGGATTAAGGTTATTAACTTTAGGTGACACCATCATAGACAGAGTGTTCTTTTCAATGGAGGGTTTTGGACATTGCCCTGTCTCATCTCCGCTCATGTTAACCTTTACCACTACCAGGTGTGGGATATCTGCTAGATTTCTTTCTATTTACTTCCAAAGTTACTATTTTTCCCTTTATAGTGAACAAACATCTTGGTGCAGATACTTTGAGACTATACTATGGTTTAGATGTGAGGTATCTCCCAAAAGCTCAGGTATGAGACAATGCTCAAACGCTTCGAAGTGAAACGACTGGGTGATGAGCCTTCACCTAACCAGTGTTAATCCACTGATGGTATTGACTGAATGGTAACTGTAGGCAGGCAGGTGTGGCTAGAGGAAGGAGTGATCAGGAGTGAGCCTTCTGGGGTTTACACTGTGCTGTGGTGAGAACTCTCCCTGTTTCCTGGTGTGATGTCTTGAGCTGCTTTCCTCCACCATGCTCTTCTGCCATGATGGTCTGCCTCACCTCAGGCCCAGAGCAATGGAGTCAGCCATCTATGAACTAAGACTTCTGAAATTGTGAGCCCCCAAATAAACTTTTCCTCCTCAAAATCGTTCTTGTCAGGTCTTTTGGTCACAATAGTGAAAAAGATAACTAAAACAGACTACATCCTTTCCTCCTCAATTTCATCCACTAGATTAGCATCATCTGTGGGTCCTGTCTGCAGCACACAGGCTGTGGCATTCCAGTGGTGTCTCCTGCTTCCCTCATTCCCTCTATATTACATGGGTTCCTCTGTAGGGAAGCTGTTCCCATTTCCTCATTTGTTTATTGGATTATTACTTTTTATTATTTATTTACTTTTGGATGCTTGAATGTTTCAGTTATTATTCTGAGAGTTAAAATCCTGTATCATCACTGTGCGTTTTGTTGCTCGACTCGTCCCAGTGCTGGCTACCAGGTATCAGCATGGACCTAGTGCCCTCTAGCATGCCCATGCCCTCCTGCAAACAGATAGGTACTCTCTGGCCCCATAAGATGCCACAGTTCATCCTGAATTTTCTCTGCTCTACATGTGGAACCAGCCCGTTCTACAGGGAGCACAGTACTTAGCTAGCAGGCCTGGGGTTTTCAGATGCTCATTGCCACTACTTTCATCCTCTGATCACAAATCCAATCATGCCTGGTCTTTGCTTAAAAATCAACAACTAGCTGGGCATGGTGGCACATGCCTGTAATCCCAAAGGCACAGGAGGACTGTAAGATCAAAGTCAGCCTCAGCAGTTTAGCAAGACACTGTCTCCAAAAAAAAAAAAAGAAAAAGAAAAAATCAATTATTTTGCACAGACAAGTCATTGGAGTCAGAAGAAATGTCTTGGCCATCCTTAAAGACAAATATGAAATCTGAGTAGTAAACAGAGACTGCATAGATGAAACCAACAGTAAAAATGATTAAGTGTCTAAAAGACACACATTGGCACAATGCTAACATCCCTCTATAAACACATGAAAAAAATGATAGAACAAAACAGGTAATCATGAAGAGTATGCAACAACTTAAAGATATGAGACAAATAGAAACACAGTTTAAGCATGAAAGTTTTAGTTCTTGAAGTTTACATTCTAAGCTCTTACGTGGAGGATGGGGAAAAATGCCATATAACTTCAGACGTGTTAATTCATAAGGATTGAGATGTCCTCTATAGCTTACATTTAACCAAATAAAAAGAATAATTTTCATTTTTAAATTAAAATTGAGCAGTGTCAAAAAAATCTTTCCTTATCCCATGCTAAACTGGTTTAAGAGTCTTGTGAACCACGTGGCTGAAGTGATCTCCACCTTACACGGTGCTTTACGACCTCATAAACACGAACACATCTTTTCCTTACAGACCACACATGAGGACCTCTCTGGCATCCAGCCAATTCCCTGTAGCACAAACCTGTTCCATGAGTGCAATGAATTCGTGAAGTTCATCCCTGTCCATCCTACTTGTTATAAACATTACAGAAAATGAAACAATTCCTTTTCAGCAGTAGTGAAGGCATGACTCTCATATTTAATACTGGCAGATATGTCATCTGATCCATGCATCACTCATAAAGTGCACTGTAAACAAGCACAAGCAAATGTGATCTCAGCCAGATGTCAAATGGATATACACATTTTTTTGGTACCAAGGATTTAACTCAGGGGCACTCAACCACTGAGCCACCTCCCCAGCCTTATTTTGTGTTTTATTTAGAGACAGGGTCTCACTGAGTTGCTTAGTGTATCACCGTTGCTAAGGCTGGCTTTGAACTCGCAATTCTCCTGTCTCAGCCTCCCAAAGTGCTGGTATTACAGGCGTTTGCCACTGTACTCAGCTTCAAATGGATATCTTATTATTAATGTGGGGCTTTTGTCTTTAACAAGAATTTTAAATAATAAATTTTAACCTAATTTAATCCCCAGATTTAGGTATCTAAAAATACATTGGCTGACAAACACATTCAAATGCTTTCATCTGCTCTAATATAAAGCAAAAAGTATTTTTGAAAATAATGATTTTAATTTTTTAAATTAATTAAAATAAATAAATTTAAATAAATTACTTACAAAAACAAAGTTTAAAATTAAAATCTCATAAATTACTTTCTACCAATATTGCTGGCAGATTAATTGATGAATTTCATTTTATCTCAGCATTTGAGATAACATAGTAGATATTAAGACAAGGAATAAGGTTTTTTGGAATATTAGTAGTACTTGAACCTAATATCTGAAAACTTGTCCTCTGGGTTGGGGGAAAAGCATTTGATTCTCCACCCTTATTTCCTTCCCTTCTCCTGTAATAGTTAACAGTACTAAGTAAACAGTCCCAGTATATTCACAAGGGAGGATGCAACCACAGCACCTTGATCCAGGCAAACATCTATGCTAAGAATAAAAGGGTTGCTGATTTGTCACTAACAGTGTCCATGTCATTAAAAGAAACAATCAGCTATTTTAAACCAAAAACACTGTATAGCCACCTAACCCTGTGTCCTTCCAACCTCCAGTTGGAATAAATACTCTGTAAACTGCTTAACTGTTTCCTATAAATACAAACTTCTTCAGCAAACAAAATGGTCTTCAACTGTCCAGTTCACTTTTTGATTAATAATAAAAACAAAACATTTTTTCTTTCAGGATACTGGGACACTGTATGCAAGTCTACAGTATTTTAAGCATAATTTTTTGAAAGTATTTGTCATTTTTGGCTTGTTGAAATGTTCCTTTTGACCTGATGTTATTTATCACTTTGTTGTTGTTGTTGTTTGTGTGTGTGTATGTGTTAAAACAAAAAAATTCCATAAAAACAGAGCTGAGAGATCAGGTTCTGGGGAGGCAAGCTTTTGTTGCAGGCTCCAAAGGACTTACGCTAGGTGCTATCATGTGGGCCAAATGAAAACTGTCTAGTGGTCATAACAAGCACTCCAGCAGCTCTGCCAGGCCAGAAACCTGAGGCCAGTCCCCTCTCGTTTTCTCACACCTCATCAATATGCTCTATTTCCAGCAGTGGAAACAAGTTTTAACTTGAAACTCTAGTGTCTGTCAAAAAGCAATCACCAGAAAACAAAAAAGCAGGGAATAGGTGTTTAATGCCCATGGGGGTTATGGGGAGAGCCTGCAGGAAAATAAGTATAATTACCAAGCAGAACAGGCAATCAGAATTGAGAAATGATGGACACAACACAAGGTCGATGTGAAGAAAAAGAGCAAAGCTAAAATTTAAATGTTGCAATACCAGAGAAATTAAGTCTTCTTTCCATAAGGGAACTGAGTTAATTTATTACAATTTACAGAAAGGACTGCTGCCTACATGTGCTATTTCAATTTAAAGACAGAAGCCAAATAAAAATCTTTCAGTAAAGCGTTCTTTGGAAATTAGACACCTAGAAAACTTTAAATACATGTACCTCGGAAAGAAATGGAACTTTGGTTGTTGGTGGTAAATTTATTTATTTCTAAATTTTTCTCCAGTGCAGATACTTGGTTTAAAATCTAACAACTGGGTCCAGAAAAGATTTTGTTCCATTTCAACAAAGGTGCTAATGGCAGCATTCCAAGGAATTATTTTTTTCCTATTTTGTCTAACAAGCTCTTCCAAGACAGAAGGCAAAAAATTAAATGAGAAAGTGTCACATTGTTTCTGGAATTATTCTTATTCCAGGTATTTTTAAAAATAGTATTTTTTTCTTTTTAACTGACATATAATAGTTGTATATTTATAGGGTACAATGTAATAATTCAATACATGTAAATCATACATAATGATAAAATCAATGATTAATGATAAAATTAATGTCCCCATCTTCATATCATTTCTTTGTTTGGAGTCTTCAAGCTTTGGTCCTCTGGTTCTTGTTGCTAACTACAGTCACCTCACTGTGCTGTAGTCAGAACACTGGAAACTAACTGCACGCTGGTACTCGTTATCCAGCCTCCTCCTACCTCCCTTTCCCTGGTCTCAAATGACCACTATTTTAATCTTTTTTTTGAGATCAATTCTTTGAGATCTGACAAATGAGTGACAATATGTAGCATTTGTGTTTCTGTACATGGCTTATTTCACTTCACATAATGTCCCATGTTGCACAAATGACAGAATTTCATTGATTATGGGAAAATGGGTGTGCATTCCATTTGACAGGCTCTCATGGAAAAAAACAGAAAATAGTAATAGAAACCTTTTCTTTTATAATATTCCTTTCTGAAAAAAGGAAAGTAAAATGAAAAATATTTAAAGCATCCATGATCTTTGAGATCACCAAAAGCTACCCCCTATTAATGTCAGGAATATTTTTATCTTCTTAAAAAATTTTTTTGGGGCCGGAGTTGTGGCTAGAGCCACAACTTGCCTAGCATATGTGAGGCATTGGGTTCAACCCTCAACACTACATAAAAAAATAAATAAAATTTAAAAAATATTTCTAAAAAAATTTAGATTGCAAAAGTAACATTTTCTCCTTGTTATCTGTGAACATAATACACTTTAGTTAAAATAGTAATGTTTATACATTTCATTTTACTGAATATATACTGTACATCCAGAAAACTTTGGTGGTGGAAGACGTTAGAATGATGTTCATTCTAATGTCTAACCAGAATTTTCAAAATATTTATCAACCTATAAATTAGTGGAAAAGTGACTTTCATGGAAAAAATACATAATACAACCAATTTGGGGATTTGAGGAAATAAATCAGTTAAAAAAGAACCACTTTCAAAAAGTGAATGCTCACCAGGCGCAGTGGCCTGCAATCCCAGTGGTATGGGAGGCTGAGGCAGGAGGACAGCGAGTTCAAAGCCAGCCTAAGCAACTCAGTGAGATCCTGTCTCTAAATAAAATACAAAATAGGGCTGGGGATGTGATTCAGTGGTCAAGTGCCCCCAAGTTCAATATCCTGTACCAAAAACAAAATGTTCATGGAAAATTATACAATTGATTGGACATACTTACAAAAATTACATTAAAATAAAATAGCCACGGGCTGGGATTGTGGCTCAGTGGTAGAGTGCTTACCTCACATGTGGGAGGCCCTGGGTTCGATCCTTAGCACCACATATATATAAATGAATAAAGGTCAATCAACAACTAAAAAAATTAAAAAAAAAAAAAAAAGCCACAAATACAACCTGTTAACTTAAAATGTGACTTCTACTTGGGAGGCTGAGGTAGGAAGACTGTAGGTTTGAGGCCAGCCTGGGAAACTTACAGAGACTTTGTGTCAAAATAAAAAATAAAATAAAAAGGGCTAGGGATATAGCTCAGAGGTAGAACACTCCTGGGTTCAATCCCCAGTCCTGCAAAAAATAAATAAAATGTTACTTTTTCATGTTTCCTTTTGAGAGAAAACATACAGAACAAATGGGTTTAACATACCCTTTAAAGAGTTTTCACTTAATAGATTTTAATTAGATGTTAGAACAAGAGTAAACAGGCTTTTAAAAATTATATTTAAATGAAAACTTGCTACTGAATATGAGACCAGAAATGACCATCAACAGGAACTTTCTTTTTCTTTTTTTAAATTTTTTTGTAGTTGTAGATGGACAGCATGCCTTTATTTTATTTACTTTTACATGGTGCTGAGGATCGAACCCAGTGCCTCACACGCTCTGCCACTGAGCCACAACCCCAGCCCCCAACAGGAACTTTCAATGTGGCCAGTTTGATGTTATTCCCTCCTCATCTTACCCTGTTGTATTGAAGAAATTCTCCCAGGGGGCTGGGGTTATGGCGCAGTGGTAGCGTGCTTGCCTAGCACACGGGAGGCACTGGGTTCGATCCTCAGCACCACATAAAAAAAAATAAAATAAAGATATTGTGTCCACCTACAACTAAAAAATAAATATTTAAAGAAAAAAAAAAGAAATTCTCCCAGTATATTACCACTAAAACCATTAAACAAAAACAAACCAAATTAGTTTAAACTATGAAAAATTCTCATCTCAGTAAATGCCAGGTTATTTCCTTTTTCATCTTGACATCTATCTTGTCTGAGAAGGCACTTTAAATTTTCCTAGGGTTATTGCATTTCTTGGAAATCTGGTATTTTGAATTTTCTCTTTTCAGCAAAAACTATGTTTACATGCTGATTAAATACATGCCTATCTTCTCATAGGTTATCTTAAAAATGATGTTCACTGTTTTTTGTTTCCATTTCATCCTTACACTGAGGCAGAATAAAGGAATAAACTGATAATAACATTGTGTCACTTTATAAGAAATGCCATATATTAATTTGATGAATGATAAATTCTTAATTAATTTCATGATAGAATTATATATGAAAAATTTATTAGCTAAGAATTAAGCAAGATTTGGCAAATTTTCTGAAATAGTAATTTTAAAAAATAGTATTTCAAATAACTCCAGAACATTATTAGAATCTTAAATCATGACCAATCTGACATGGTATCCTCATGTAAGTAGTAGAAATACACTAGATATTTGTTTTCTACTAAAACTGTAGTACTTCAAAAAGAAAAAAACAATTCCAAGCAAATTTTGCCTAAAGCTTTTCCTTATAGCTTTTCAGTAACTTACTGTCTTATCAACTGTTCATAAGCATTTTAAATTTGTATGAGGCTCCCACTGTTTTCATGATGGATGGGTAAAGTGCCCTAACAGAGGAACAAGCAGCACTTTCTGGGTGTGGTTACTGCTACAGACCAAAATGGGATCCTAGGTAAACCACTTATCTGTCACGGCTGTTTTCTCACCAAAACAGGCTAAGAAAATGCCAGCCAGAAAGTAATTCAGAAAATTGGCTTTATTATAATCCAAAAACAGGGGTAAACTATAATTTTTATTCCAATAATTTTTTCCCATTTCATTCATGAACATTGGCTTTTCCATTAAATAGATCCTAACTTCTAAGCAAAGAACTTGTAATGAACAAGGTGTTCTATACTAACAATGATGGACCCAGTCTAATTTTATTTTAAGTTTGGGAGCCATCTCCTCCCGAGGTCATAAAAAAAAAGTTTATTTTTGTTCAGCTTGTTAGGAATTCTTGCTCATTCCTTGAACACCTCAGCACTTGGCTTTCTGCGTAGATAGCTTTGACTGCATAATCACTCTCCCTAAAATCTTAACAACCTCCTAAATTCCAAGGTTAAAGTTTGAGTTTACTCCCTACCTAGAAATGTTAAACTATAAATTCATTAATTTGCTATCTGCTTCTGTATGATGCTTGCCAAAACCCTACTTTTGTAACTCTTTGAGATATAAAAACCTCTCTGCTCTGAGACTAGGCTGCTGATCTCTGGCCCTGTTTGCAGAGAGAGATAGCTGCTGCACAGCTAATGTGCACACAATATAAACTTGCTTAATCTGATTTACCGCTGGAGTCGGTGGTCCTTTCTTTGCGTCCTGGGTTCAACAACAAGACCCAGACGGGAAGGCTATGGCGGAAGAAGACATATATTCAGAAACAGCTGTCACTTCTGCACCTACTCTGCCTTGCCATCTTTTCCAGAGGAAGATAGTGCTACAGCTGCCTGTCATCTGCATCCTCATATTTTATGGAATCACACTCCTTTGTGATTCCATAAAATGCAGGATCTTGTATTTCCTGGGCACTGGCTCTCTCATCTCTCAAACACACAAGCATCTCTCTCACTTTAAGGTAACACAGGCTTCACCTGCTTGATACCTCTCATTATCTGCACTGTGCTTTTCTTATAGGCAAAGCAGACCCCAGTGCCTTATCATCTTCTGCCATGCCTTAGGAAACAGAATCAGTGACAATAACCGGCTGTCTGCCTCTCCAGATCCATACACGACGCACATTACTTGACTGAATCCTCACAACTCACCACTGTTACTGCCTAGTTTACAGATGAGGTGCCCAATAAGTACAGGGAATGAGCTCAGGCACTGTATCAAGTGGGACTGAACTCAGGCCCATTTCCCACCATAAGCTTGGCCCTGAGTTTCTGAGCAACTGGTCCCCAGAGAAGGAAACCCTCATGGCACTCCCTGCCCCCCCAGGCTTCTTCTCCTTCTACAGTCTCCACCCACACCCAGCTTTGACTCCTGCCCTATCAGAAGCTGTTGACAGCTGCCCCTACGCATCTGCTCCAGGTCTTAGCAGCTTGCTCATCACCATGCCCAGCCTCTTCTGGGAAATCCTTCTACACCCCTCTCCCATTCCCTCCTCCAACTGTCACCATTCCCACTTAAACACCTCACCACACATTGGCTGGCCTCTCTTAGCTGCCCAAGCCCCTTCCCACATTTATCTGCCCACTTTTAGGGTTATCTTTCAGGGACTCAGCACTTGCCCAATTCTACTCAGAATCACACTGTTCACCACCACAGACCAAGCTATCTCCAAAACTAGGGTCCAATATAGCATCTTATTTTACCAGCAGTCTCTAAATTCTCTGTTTGCATAACACTGGTCCCTCTCTCCCTTCCTTCCACTCTTCCTAAGCATGTTCTTAATCCTTGAAGATCTCTGGAAGGGAAAACAATTCCTGTTCCAGGGTGAAAGTAATACATCATATCAAGCAGAGGATATCGCAGTAACAAACACTGCTGGACTTTTTCTGCAGGCACGTGAGTAACAATCCATCTAACTACACAGAAGCCACCAACTTGAACAGAATAAAAGCTCTGCCCCAACAGGGTCACTCTGCACCCTTCCATCAAAGAGAAAGACGTAAAACAGGTAGATTTTCTACAAGTTACTTCATGACATATTCTACTCCCAGTAACTAAACGTGCCCAGATAGGCACTGGGGAGTCACCTGGTAGGAAGTGACAGGAATGCTCAACTGGGCATACATACAAGGCATTCATTCCCAGTTAATCGAGAAGCTATTGAAGTAGGATCAAACGATGACTGCAGCTGGGATCCTTAATGGTGGTGGCGGTGGGGGGGTCGGTCCACTGTGACTTTGAACATCTACCACAGCCCTACCAGAGTGAGCATTTAGTTGTACATTGAACATTCACCCAATCTGCCAATACACTCAGCAGATGCTGGCTGGCTAATATATGGCATTAGCTCAGAGTTGTGCTACCTTCTACTCAATGAAGCCCACCTAGGCTGCACAGTATCTTCGCTCATTTCCCCCTATAAACACACAAAGCCCCCCTCACTTCTCCTATCTTCTGGGACCCAAGGGTCTTGAGGAGCAGCTGGACAGTGAGAGGAGATGTCAGTGAAAATACACACCCAGTCTAGTCTCCTCCATCAGTCATATACTTTCCTAATCCTAACACTCATCACAAGCCACACAAGAAGGGAAAACTGGAGGGATCAGCTCTGGTTTCAAGCTTCAACAAATTATAAGTGCATAGAATTTTTATTCCAACTCAGACCTCTCAAAAATGTTTGTTGCATTAACACTGGGGCTATATTCAGTGGTACAGCATTTGCCTAATATGCGTGAGGCACTGGGTTTGATCCTCAGCACCACATATAAATAATAAATGAGTAAAATAAAGATCCATCAACAACTAAAAAACATAATAAAATAAAAAGTGTTTGTCACAGCTTAAGTTTTTCCCAGCAGAAGGGCTCTTCAGGTGATCTTGCTGAGATGCAGAAAACTAATGTTTTTCACTTACATTTTATAATTTCAGGATTTATTAATCCATCCTTCCAAATCCGGTTGTTCTTAAATAACATGGTTTACCTGAAGCTTGTGTCACTTATTCTCTAAGAAAAGACAACTATTTCAAAAGAGAAGATTTAAGAACTGATTAACGAATCATTTTAATTTAGGGATCTGAGAAAGGTTTTTAAAGTTCACTAGGAGCACTACAAATGATATAATGATTTTATGTGCAGGAAAGAGCAGTTAATTTTATACTTAGAATGTCACAAACACAAGCAGGAATGCAGGAAGAGTGGGGTGTGGAATTAACCCAGAAGGCAAGAGACAGCTTTCAGGTCTGTTCTGCAAAGCTTCACATTTAATCAACAGAGCACAGTCCATCTTTTCCAGTGGAGAGTTATAAAAATCGTTTGGATACTCATTAAAGTATGTTAATGTCCCTCTTAGAGCTTAACATCTGACTGTTCAGAGCCGGTGAAGTCATTTTTAACACGTGAGATGATCTGGGTTTTTGTAGCCAGACAAGTAGGTGAAAAATCAGAACTCACCGGGACCCAAGGGAAGGGAAGTCCTAGCATTTTCCTGATCAGGAAGACAGAATGGGGGCTCTATGAATTATTCTCCATGTTCCGGCTTCCTGGGAAGTTGGTCCGTGCCCTTTGCAAGCAACTACCAGTTCACTGCAGTTCCACCGGCTTTTCATTTCAAAGGCTAAACCGCCAGTAGAAGGAAAGGGTCATCACAACCACTCTCTTCCCAGAGAAGATCTGACCGCGAGCAGCACACCGCCACTCCGCCACAGGACAGGGAAACGGACTCCGAGGGCTCCGCCTCCCCAGGTGGGCCCCGGACGGAGGGCGCGCTCTCCGCACCGCCGGGCTCCACGACTCCCGCAGCCCGCAGCCCGCACACCCACCCGCCCCTCAGCTCCCTTCCCCACGCGCAGCCCCCCCTCACGGACCCTCCCTCGTCCGCGCGCCCCGCCCCCTCACGACCCCTTCCTCGCCCCTCCTACCGTGCGTCCGGCTAGCCGACATTGCCAAAGCCGCAGCGACCCCGCGGCCCACCCGGGGCCCGGACGCTCTCCGGCGCTTCCGGAGTCAGACAGCTTAGGCCCGCCCACACCAGCGTATTGCCCAATCCGGGTCTGGGCTGCCTACCTGGTACGTCAGTCATCCGCTCTCCGTCTTCGGATTGGCTTGTTCCAAGGTTCGGGGCGTGCCCGAGCCTGAAGCCCCGCCCCCGGCTGCCTGGCCAGGGAGCCTGCGCGGAGGGCGGAGGCGGGGCGGCCGCGGACTTGGGCGGGGGCGCGCTCGCGGGCAGCTCGCAGCGCGATCTCGGGGAGGAGCTTGGGGCTGGACAGACAGCATCCCAAGGCCTGAGGTAGCCGGGCCGCGGTCGCCCGACCCGAGCTCCGCTGCAGCCCAGCCTCCATGCGACGCGGCCGCCTCTGCCGAGTCCGCCGGCCCGTCCCGGCCCCTCCGCGCTGGAGCGAGCGCGTGGCTGCGCGGGACCCGGTTCTCCGTCGACCTGTTCCTCGGCACTTCGCGAGTCGTGGTCCCAAGTTGTGCACGCTGGGCGCATCCGCGGGCCGCCTCGCGGGAAGACAGGCAGCCCCGCCGCGAGTGCTTGGGGGAGAGCGGGCCGGCGGGAGGCCCTCGTCAGGGACGGCGGCAGCACGCGCGCGGGCGAGGGAGGTCCCGGGCGCGAGGGGCCGCGGCGCTCCGACGGCGCCGTGCCCGGAGTAGGCTTCCCGGGGACGGGACTGCCCCGAGTCAGGCTTGCGTCGGAGGGGTCGATGGAGGAGGTGGGAGGAGGTAGGTCGTGGATGTGTTTGAAGGCCAAGTAGAGGAAGTTCGCTGACAGATCAAACTGGGCTGTGACAGAAAAAGGGAAGTCTGGAATGGCCCCGAGATTTTCTTCTGGAAGTTTGAAAGTTGGAGTTGCCCAGATGAGGTGAAACCCTTGGCGGGGATCTTTGTTGGGTGATGGTGCGCAGCTTCAGACAGGTGACGTTCAGGATGCTAGCGGCTTGCGCACACTCTCGTGGTCATGAAGGGCATGCACTGGGCCCGTCTTCCAAGGACAGGCCTCGCCGGGGCCTCAAACCTTTGGAAAGTGGGAAGATGAGGAGGTCCTATTTGCAGCCCAAGAGGGAGGGTGGCCAAAGGAGAGGGAAGAACAGGGAGTTATCATGGAAGCCAAGTCAAAGAATAGATCGTTCTTCCCAAATGATGCTGGTAGGTCAAGATGAGGACTGGCCATGGAAAGTTGGATTTGTGAAGGGCAAGCCATCGATGACTGTGAGTACAGTGATTTGTTGGAATGGTAGAGGCAAAAACTTGATGGATATTTACAAAGAAAATTGTAGGAGAAACACTGAAGACACTGGATGTGGACTGCTCCCTAGCAGGGCCAGGAAAGTGGTTGGTGGCTAGAGGGGTTTTTAACACAAAGTTTGTGTGCCAATTTGGCCTGCTCAAATTGATTTTGAAAAATGAGTTCTGTAGGAGAGAAGGAATAGGTGCTGGGATAATGCCCTTCCTTAGGTTTTCCTCAAACTTCTTGTTCTTCATTTCAGTCATTTTCACCAGCATTCAGTCCTATTCTGGACTTTTCCTGTTTCAGCAAGATCTTCCCAGGAACATGTATTTTCCTCCAGCCCTGGTTCTTTAATCTCTTTCATACCTAGATTTCTTGAAAGACTTGACTACAGAGCCAGTGTCCACTTTTACCATTTCGATTGACTGTGGCCCAGCCCATCTTTTTCCTCCTTCCCTTCACTGTACCTGCTCCAGCTGTAGTCCCCAAGGACTTCCATGTCACCAACTCTAGCACACACTTATCTGTCCTCCTATAACACTTCACAGAAGCACCATAAGCCGAGCTGCCAGACCAGCTTCTGGAGACATCATTCTCTTCCGACGGGACCTATCCAAAAAAATCTCAGACATTGCCCTGTACCGTTCCTTACTTCCAGGGCCAAGTTTGTGTTTTCATAATCTCTTACTGGGATTTCTTCAGGCATTTAAAAACTGATTTCCCTGCCCCCACTCTTGTTTTCTCACTCCTACCCCTCACCTTCTCTTCTCACTGCAGCCAAAATGATCATTTAAAAATTCCACTGCCATTCAAAAACCCACTGTAATCCATCACAGCAGTAAGGCACAAAAGAAATATGGCACTATCAATATGGTATAGAGAAAATTTTTGATACAGTGTAACGCCTGTTCATGATTTAAAAAACAAACTCTGCCAACAACAAATAGAAAGTAACTTCTTCAAATGGGTAAAGAACATCTATTAAAAACTCTGCAGCTAGTAATAAAAGACTAGCAGGTTTTCCACCAAGATTAGGAATTAGAATATTCCCTCTCACCACTGCTTTTCAACACCATGCTAGAAATCTAGCTGATATAATAAGACAAGAAAAGGAAATAAAAGGTATACAGATTGGAAAGGGAGGAATGAAACTGTCTTTTTTTCCCTGCAAAATCGCCCTGCTCAAAATCCTACATTGAATCTTCACTATGTATATGACACAGTTCTAAGTCCTTGGAATGTCCTATAAAAATGCTACCCTTTCCCTTACTCATTTAGATCTGGTTATTCTAACTGGCATTTAGGAGAAAAAGCGTCAAGCCCTGTCTCCCTGGGTCTTCAGGACTGCTCTTGTGTCAGGAACTCTTTCACACCCACTCTTCTAGCCTAAATTCCATTCTTTCTTAAAGTTCTGACAGATGCTAATTTCTGACTTGTCCCCATCTACTCATTTTTACCTAGAACCTTGCTGGGAGTTTTCTTTGATGGTATGGGACTATGGGTATTACTCGCCTGGGGATGTGGGAGTTGGGGGAGTAACCCTTAATCTTTGGGGGATGGAAGTCATCTGAAAAAATATCCCACTTTCCCATTCTCAGGTGCATTCCTTGCTGTACCTTAGAGAATTCCTGGAGGGATTTAGCCCATCTGCCTGCTGGAATGACCGGCCTGTCAATGCATCTTCCATTAGCTTTCTTTTCTTCCCTGTCTCTGTTTCTTCTGTCTGGTTTCTGCGTGTCATCTCTCCAATGTAGTCTCTACACTCAAGTCCTTGTCTTAAGACAAGTCACGAACTATTAACTGCATTTTTCATTCACCAGCAACATTCTGTCTTTCCTTCAGAGAATCAGTTGTATTCATAACTGCACGTTATTCCTGTGACTTTTAACATGGCTCCATACCTAGACTGGAAGCTCCACGTGGTTAGTGAGTGTCTCTTTTCGGTTATGTGCACACATTTGAAAGGGCATCTCATGAATCTAACCATTGTCTACCCCAACGTGGCCACTGTTGCTGAATTTGCCAGACTGTTGTGGGTTGTCAGCGTAACTTCCAGGGGATGAATCCCCTCCCCACCCCGCTCCTGCCATCTATGTTCAGCCTTATCAAGCATAGCAGGCACAGCGCACCCCGTCTGATGACTCTCATAGCATCTGGACCAAGTTTATTAATAAAGGAGTGCTGTTCCTGCGGTCCCGGGGCGCCAGGGGTGGATCCCTCTTTCCTAAGAACATTGCCGGGGCACAGCAGCCGGTGGACAGTGGGAAGTTCCGTTTTACAGTGCTCACGGCCACGGCGTGTTCTCGCAGCCGAGTGCCTTGAAAACACGCAGAGGACGTGTCTCGTCCCCTACCGGCTGTCTATGCCCAATGAGCCCTGTGGTGGTGGTGAAGACTTCTCACTGCTTACCAGTTCTTTTGAGTGCGCCAGCGGGTCCTTAATCTTGGTCAAGCACGGGCTGAACCTTCCCAGGTGTTGAGGGATATGTGCAGATGGGTTCCCAGGCTAACTTTGAAGCGCGCTGAGGGCTTGCCCGGTGTCCCACCCCACCACGTCCCGGCGCCCTTGCTGTCTCCGCGTAACCCGCCGCTCCCAGCGCAACAGTTGGGTCCGGCGATGCAGCCGCCCTTGCACTGGAGCTGTGCGCGCGCTCCCGGGCCATGCGCGCCAGGAGACCAGGCTGCAGGGTAGCCGCCGCGCGGCTGCCTGGGCGCTCCCCCGAGGCGCGCGGGCGCCGGGCCCTTCCCCAGATGGAGCTGCGCGCCGGCCGCCCCCCAGTGCGCCGGTGCCTCCCTGGGCTCCGAGTGCGCAGGCGCCGGCCCCGAGGACCCACCGTGCGCGGGGCTGGAGCGCGGTTGGAGCGCGCGGCGGCGGCGGCGGCGGAGGACTGAAGGACCGCGGACGGACAGCGGAGCCACAGACCTACGAGCTTAGGAGCCGGCGGCGGTGCCGCACGTGCCGCCTGGCTTGAGGGGTGGCCATCTAGCCATGTCGCCCCGCACCTGCTGAACTAGGAGTGCCTGAGGATGTCCGCGCTGAGGAAGGTGCGAACCACCTGGGGCCGGGGGAGGGGTAATCGGGACTCCAGCTCAGGACAGCAAGACCCGTCGGGGCGAGTAGGGGGCGGTGCGGTGTGATCAATCTGCGTGGGTCCTCTGAGAATGGATGTATGGGGGCGGGGGTGGCTAAGGGACACCAGGGGCAACCTGTTTTAGAGGATATCCGCTGAGCTCCTCGCTGGGCTTCGGCGTCGTGGCCCTGGCCGGGGTTGCTGGGACCCTGGGCTCCTGGGGATGCCGGAGCCGGGTGAGGCGTAGGTGTGAAATTATCCGCGAAACCCCGCCGGGAGGAACGAAATCTGAGAGCGCCGGTGGGCGAGGGTCTGCACGCCCGGTTCTAGGGACAGCTGCGGGGGAACCCGGGCAGCAGCCGGCGACTTGTATCCGCCCTCCCCCAAGCCCAGGTGGAAACGCAGCCCAGACTGGGAATGAATGAAAGGTGCTGGGCAGCTGGGCTGCACGCGGTGGTCGCGGAGGCCGGAAGAGGCTACTTGAGCCGGGTCGCGGCGTCTGTCGCGACGAGCACTACCGGAGGCTGCTCGCCGGGAGGGGGTGGCCGCCGCCTGCTCTCCAAGTGCGAGCAGGAGCACGGGGCTTTTTTAGGGGTGGTTGCTAAGCGAGGCGCTACCCAGCGCAGGGTTTTGTAACTAAGCCTCCCCCGGCAGCGGCTGTTGCTGTTCTCGGGCTTCTTCGGTAACGATCGCAGCAGAAATAATGAGGATGTAATTATTACAGCCTGCGCGGCGAGGGGGTGGGGGGCGGGGGGCGGCAGGCACCCGGCACCCGCTCTTCTGCCTGGCACTGGCCAGGTGGGGCCGGGCGGGGAGGGGGCTGCTCTTCCTGCTCGCAGTCCTCCTTGCGCGACTGTGCTGTGCAAAGCCTTGGATCTAGCGGGAGCTGGACCTGGGCGGGGGCTCTCGGGTGGGCAGGGGCAGCAGGCAGAGCGCCTCTGCTAGGGCTGAGAGGGTCGCAGGTGCAGAACCCAGTGGGGCGGCTGTTGGGTGCTTCGCATCCGAAACTCGAGCGTCTCCTGCGTGGCTCTTCCACACTTCTGAGCGAACACTGTGCCAGCCACCCGCGTGTCGCTTCTCTCAAACGAATGAAGATTCCGGCCAAGGTTGGAATATGAAGTGCGTGACTTATCGGCGGCGGTCTTGCATCGATTAGAAATAAAGCGATGGGCAGCAACTCTATCCTCTGCGTTGGCTGACTCTGCCGGCCCGGGCTGTGGGTGGCCAGGCACACCGCGCGGCTGCTCCCCCGGTGTCTGGAGGGTGGTCCGACTGCGTGGGGCCCCGGGGCTCACTCTCCGTGACCAGCGCACGTCCTATAACCTCCTGTCTGACTAGAGCCAGGAACCCAGTGATAACTGCTTTACCGAAGACTCTGCGGAAGGTGAATCAACCACATTTGATGGGTTACTAGAAAGTAATATGAGAATATGAAACATTAGAAAATAACCCAGTGTTTCTGGATGGCCCGGGGGAATTCGGGCACCCGTTCAGGAGGACTCCTCACAGGTCTCCAGGTGGGAAGGAGCAGCCCCGCACCAGAGGTCACAGTGCACTTCAACAGCCTTCTGCCCTTGCTGCCTTCACCTTCTCTGTGGAAGGTGATAGAGGGAAAAGGTGAAATGATGAAAAACATGGCAAAGTTTGGCAGGTCAAATTGTTACTTTGTGTTTAAAAAAAAAGTCATTAATCAGGATTTTCCAGTAGCCAAATCATCTTGTGCAGGCAGCTGGGTGACTCACAGAGTTGGCTCCCATGGTAATTGTAGAGTGTGTGTACTGTTTCCTTTTAGATGGTGTGACTTTTCATGACTTGGAAAAGAACAAATTAGAATGTTTTATATCCCACATCTGGCAGGCCATAGGGAGTGCTCTGCTCAAGCACAAGGGGCCGTGAGAATGGTGGACCTGGTGAGAGAACATAGGAGTCCTGCCCTAACCATGTCACCCACTTTCCTATTACTTCAAGATCTTTTCCAAGAAATGTGGGCTTTGTTCTCAGTACCATGTAAATAATCCGAATAGATGAAATTAAAATTTTCTCACAACAAGGATTTTTCTCTCTCTCAGAGGAGCATTTTAGGTTGACTTCACATTACCAAGCATTGTTCTCTTTCCTTTTTAAAGAACTTTGTATTTACTGTTCAGTTATCCAAAGTGGTGTTCCTTGAAGCACATGTTTATTTACTTATGTTTTGGTCTGCCTCAGGTTACCTGTGATTTGGATGGGTTAATAATATTTTTGGGGCTGGGATTGTAGCTCAGTGGTAGAGCGCTTGCCTTGCATGCGTGAGGCCCTGGGTTCGATCCTCAGCACCACGTACAAAGCAATAAAATAAAGACATTGTGTCCATCTACAACTAAAATAATAATAATAATAATAATATTTTTGTTTTTATAGATTTCAGATTTCATTACATTGTTTCTCCCCAGTGACATGTATGTCCTTCTATGGCAATTCATAGCTTTTCCAATTTTTGTCCCCTTTAGTTTTGAAATTGGTGGAAATTCCAAATTGAATATTAAAGATAAATATGTACTTCACAAAATCTAAATAACATTGAATTCTGTGTATCTGAAACCGGATCAATTCTGAAATTTGAGGGAGTTTATATTTTTTAAGTTAGAAAGCTTGTTATTTTGGGGTGGTTTTTTTTTTTTTTTTTTGGTACCAGGAATTGAACTCAGAGGCACTTGACCACTGAGCCACATCCCCTTCCCTATTTTTCGTTTTTTGTAGAGACAGGGTCTCACTGAGTTGCTTAGCGCCTCGCCTTTGCTGAGGCTGGCTTTGAACTTGCTATCCTCCTCCCTTAGCCTCCCGAGCTGCTGGGATTACAGGTGTGTGACACCGCCTGGGCTGATTTTTCTGCTCTTAACACATTATCTCCCATAATTGAAGAAATGCCATAATTCTTTTATAATTATATTTGAGGAAAAACTTCTCAGTTATCCAAAGAATAGAGTGATGTACACTTTGATTATAGGTTTTATAAGGAAGTTAATTAAGTATATTATCTATGGACCCCTAGAATGGATATGCCATGGTCATTCATGGCATAATAAAATCACCGTGATTCATCGTTTGGCCAGATGGGAGTCATATTCAAAGCATCACAGTATGTTGCTATAAAAGAATTACAGCCTACCACACAGGAAGTTAGGAGCAAAATATTCTATGCAGTTAAAAGTATTCTTAACCACAGTTTTACCTAGTAGTTATTTTTCATCATACAAGCATTCTTGGCTTATCACCATTTAAATATGTCTGTTGTTTCTAGGTGCTTGTGTGTATAAAGCTGAGCATGCTAATTCATATGTCCCATGACAAAAGCACTCTGGTTCTCAGGAGATCAAGCATCTGGGCTGTCTGGGCATGGGGTTGTAGGCTGTGCAGACTCCAGTGTAGATCTGCAGCTGCTCTTGGTTAGCTCTCTCTCTAGGTGTTCAGAACAGAGGCAGACAGCAGATTTGGATTCCACATTAATCTCCTTGGCAAAAGCAGCAGGCATTCATATGTGAACCACAGATTTTCTTTTTTCCTGCCATTGTTCTTTGCTTTGACTTCATCTGCCCATGAGATGGCTTCTCCTACCAGCAACTCCAGGTTTCCTCTCACTGTCCTTCCTGCCTGCTCCAAGAGAGCAACTGTGGCTTCCTTTGGCTGTTATCCATCCCCCACAGAGGGCATGGTAGGTGCTTCTAAGATGACACTCCCACCAGGGTGCCACTGGTGATTTTTTTAATGCCGGCTATAAGATACCAGTTCTCGAACATTGTGTCTTTCTTTCCTGATGTTCCAGAGTTAGGTTTACTAGCCAATTACAATTAATTCTGGTTATTTGTGCAGTATGCATTTATCCCAGGACCCTTGGAAGGAGGATCCCCAAATCAGGTTGTGGCTGTGCAGTCACAATGGTCTATCTCTCTCTCGAGTGATTAGATCATTAGAGAACAACAGGACAGTCCATTCAAGCCTATAATTTTGTGTGTCTTTTGAGGAAAGGAAAGTGTTAGGAGACATGGCTGAAAAGGTGTAAGGCCTGGAGGTATTGCAATAAGCACATAGCTTCACTTGCCAGAACACAAAGCCAGTACCTGTTTGTGAGAGAAAAGGACTATGCCCACAACTGGAGATAGCGACCTGGCCCTGAGGGCAGTCTTGGAAGCCCCAGATGAGATTACACCCAGAACCATCACCACCCCTTAATTTTAAATTATGTGGGCCAGGAAATTCTCCCTTTGAATTGGTTCTTCTGTCCCTGATAACCAAACGGGATAGGTTTAGTTTCTTCAAAAGTTTTCAAGTCAAAGCTTTCATTGTGGGGTAAAATTTGTACATTACCAGGTAATATTTAAAAAAAAATTTTTTTAGTTGTAGATGGACTCAATACCTTTATGCTATTTATTTATTTTTATGTGGTACTGAGGATTGAACCCAGTGCCTTGAATATGCTGGGCAAACACTCTAACACTGAGCCACAACCCCAGACTGACCAGGTAATGTTTTTATCCAGTATGCGTCTTATGAAGGAAAAAAAAGAGAAAAATTTAAATCAATCATTTCTGAAAAGGAATAGACATTTGGAATCAGTTCATCCATAAAACTGTAGCAACAATTTTAAAAAGTAACCTTGTGAAACTAATTGGTCATTGTTTTAAAAATTATATCCCAAGTCAGGTGCAGTGGCCCACGCTTATAAAATCCCAGCGGCCCAAGAGTCTGAGGCAGAAGGATAGTAAATTCAAGGGCAGCCTCAGCAACCTAGCAAGGCCCTAAGCAACTCATGAGACCCTCCCTGTCTCTAAATAAAATATAAAAAAGGGTTGGGGATGTGACTCAGAGATTAAGTGCCCCTGGGTTCAATCCCTGGTCATAACAACAACAACAAAAGATACTCCACACTCTGCACAGAAGAGGGAGGCTAGATCACAGGTTCCAGAATACAGTTAAAAAGAAGAAAGTGGGAATTACCCTCTCAGGCCCTTAAAGTACATATGGTAAGCAAGACAATATTAAAAAAAAAAAAAAACAACCCTGATTGCGCTTAGTGAACATTTGTCTTGCTGTTTCTATGGAGCAGCTTTCTGTCCTGTCAGCGCAAGGCGGTGACTGAGAGGCAGATTCTCCTCTTGGCCTCCCGGGACTGCTGAGCAGCACTGAGCATCTCTTTGGCCTTACTATACTTCAGTTCCCTCCACATGCAATGCTAACTTACTAGGTAGCTGTGGGGATTGAGTGAGTTGATGACCAGAAGCCTGGAGAATGGTGTAAGTGTTCAGTACTGAACTAATTTAACCATGCAGCAGTAAAGCCAGGTCTCAGTTTGAGCCACCTTCATTGGACGTTATCAAGCCACTGAGTTCCCATACAGCTTTAGTGATTATTATGTTTAGTCATCTTTTACTTATTTACATATTGTTTGGCTATTCCTTTTCCTTAAGTTTTTTGACTGAGTTCGACCACAAAGAGCATGGGAAGAAATGTTAATAAAATAGAAATAAGAAGAGCCTGCATGTGTGATGACCATGAAGGTTAATGTATTCTTTGGGCATCACATTTGACTCTGAGCTCAGCTCCTTGGGAGTCAAGTCAACAAAAAGCCCCACAAACCCTCACTTGATTGCCTTATCAGAGTGGACATTGCAAACTCATTTTTCAGTGAAGAAAAATTGTCCCTAGTCCTAAATTATAAAATATTTTTTCATTGTAGATCTGATATACAAGAGTTGGCTTATGTAACATGTCACACACATGTACAACCTGCAGGAGGGTGTGGTAATCTTGCTCTGGTATTGACGCTTACCTCTGTGGTTAGGTGGTAAACTGTGGTACAGGAGCCCAGTCTTCATGCTTTTGCACCATCCGCCAATCTGTTGTAGTTACTGTTAAGGACATGTGAATTCATGCTCGAATCTTGCAGACCACTCAAGTTTCTTGAGTTTTCTGTATCTTTCTGTTCCCTAAAGTCTTGATCTGTAAATATCCAGAAAGCCTGTTTTAGCCCAAGGCAGGTGGCCCTGTCCTCCTGAAGGTGGCAGCACGTGGAGGGTGTCCCCCATAACTCCAAGTGCTGCTGGACTGACCTGAAAACCCATCAGGAAGTGAAAGTACCATCAGGCACGTAAGCCCTTCATTCACCCAACCTGCCGAACATCACAGCTCTACCCAGCCTGCCTTATCCATGCTCAGAACACTCATTAGAATCATCTAACACAACATGGTTTTACGATACAGCGTTGAATATTTCAGGTAGTTTATTGAATGCTGTACTGAGAGAGAAAAATGGAATGGCTGTGTGGGTATACTTTTGAACCATGAGGAATCAGGGACTGTCTGCATTGTCTCCGGCCCATTACCACTTCTCTTTTCTCGCACTCCTCATCCTGGGAAAAGTCCTCCTTTACTCAGGGAGAACTTAGAAGCCATTTCAGCAGATCTCCTTGGACCCCACAAGATTGGACTGGGTGAGTCTCTCTGCAGCTGCCATGGATGACAGCTCACACTCCCTTGTCTGCTCTGTCTTCCCAGCTCCCTTTGTGAAGGGCAGCTTCATGAGGAAGGTCTCTTGTCCTGATTGTGCTTGGCTCCGGGCTTAGGAGTTCTGGTCTGACCATGAGTAGGTCAAGTACATGAGCAGAGCAGAGAAACTGGTCTCCTGGGCACCTGTCATGGTTTCCCCAGGTCTGACTGGTGTCATCCTGCCCCTCCCACCCGGATGTTCAGGTTCCCCGCAGTCTGTCCTCTCACCGTGCTGCTCCCTGTGCCCTGGTCTGGCTGCACGCCAGCAGGCTCCATGCCTTCGCCCTCGCTTAACAATTTCTTCTTTTCTGTCTTTCCTTCGCATTTGTTCTCCCAGACCTTGTTGAAGGCTCCTTCCCTGCGCTGTGTCTCCCAGGCCTGGTGCCAGATGAGGTCATTCTCTCAGCCCTTCCTGTGTGCTCTTGGAGAGCACAGTCTGTGGAAGTCATGCTGGGTTTCTTGAGGCAGGGCAGTGTCTGGCGCTGTCCTCAGCACTGCAGAGAGGGCAAGGAAGGGACAGGACTGCTGCCCCTGACCCACATCTGCTGTAGTGCTGTAGACCATATTATTCAGTAAGCATCTGGGTGAACAAGTAAGTTGACCACTCGTGGTCAGCCACAGAAGACCCTGTTACAGTACCCAGTTCCTCACCTGCATGTCTCGTCTGTCATATCTCAGCTGTGTTTGTATATGATCACAGCAGGAAACTGTAAGCACACTGATGTGTTTGTATGTTTTTCTATTTGCTCTTAATGTGAAACCTTTGGTTCTTTAAAAATAATTTCAATTTTTCTGATACTTTCTGACAAATTTATGAACGTCTTTTTTCTGATTGTCAAACGCTTAGCATAGAATCTGTATTGTAGATAATGAGGAAACTTGCATACGCAGTTGAAAGTTGTAGTTTCAAACTTCTGTTGTGACCATTTTAGTAGATGACATTTTTGGGTCTAAAACAAAGTGTTCTAGGTTATCAATAGAATTAGATTCCAAGTTTTATTTTTGTTGTGAAAGAGGAACTACATAGCTCTTTAAAGTAGCCAGACAGTATTTCTTATTCATCTCCTTGCCTGCTTCTCAAATGATGTTTTCCTAAGCACCACAGAACTCAAAAGAAAACTTATGCATTGTACATGTATGACTTCATCACAACAGATCCCAATATTATGTATGATTATAATGCACCAATAAAAATTACAAAAAATTTCCACTTGGACCTTAGATCAGTGTCATAAAGATTGCAGCCCCTGGCCTAGCCTTTGAATCCACACTAGTCCCAAACAGGGCTCTATTTGTTCAGGTGAATCTCATGAATTTGGGAGCTAAAAGTAAAGGCATACATCTTTTTCTCATAAATAACATACAGAAATTTAATTTTACTCCTACAACATGAAAGGATGTTTGTGAATGATAATTTTCTTTTGGGGCTGGAGATGTGGTTCAGTGTCATGGCACTTAGTTTGATCCCTAGCACAGCAAAACAAATATAAAGCGAAAAATAAGTAAAACTTTATTTCCATATAACAAGTTACAGCATGTTCATGTCTGGTAACTTATCCTAAGGAAGTAATCATGAATTTATAGGAAGTTAGCTAAGCAGATGTTTGCTCTAGCTTTGTTTCATAGTATAATATTAGAATACAGCAACAACAGGAGATTGGATAAATTTATTATTATATAGCCATACTGTAAAAAACACATCCATTAAAAAGATGAATGTTAAATATTACTACTATGAGGTGTTCCTGTCCTGTGAAGTGATTGCAAGACAGCATGCACAGTGTCCTCCCATGCCTCTGGAGCTCCTGCATTTGGAGACAGGGGAGACTGCAGGGTCCTCAGTTCTCAGTGTGAGAGTCCCCATCACTCAGTCCCAGCTTGTCTTCATTGGTCCGGGCAGCTGCACAAGGTGGCCTCTGCTGCCTTGCATGCCCTGACCTGGCCAGCTGTCAGCTTCTCTCCCCTTGATGCTCCAGTCTGTCCCTTCAGCCTCCAGTTTCCTGCACTGTTCTCTGTGTACCAAGTTAGGGCCTTTGCATGGGCTGCCACATCTGGAGGGCTCCTGTGTGTCGTGGCCCCCTACTTCCTCAACTCCTGCCTTTTCCCTATGTGGTGCTTCTCAGGGAGGCCAGTTGACCTTCATGCTCTGGGCCATTTCCCTTGCTGCCTTCTCATGTGCTATATGATTTGCTTATTTATTCTTAATATTTGTCTATTAATGAGTAGCATTGACTGGACACTTCTTGTGTGCTGGGCACTTTGGTAAGTGTTAATTGGCACCCATGTTGACTTACTCTCTCACAGCTCTCTGAGGTTAGGACTGCTCTTCTGAACATTGCCCTTGCTGAGGCTGAGAGAGTCAGATCAGTGGTCTGAATTCAGTGGCATAGTCTGGCCAGAGGTGCAGACCTCAACATGGTGTGCTGCTCTCGAGCTGGAATTTGTAATCACCACCATGGATGTTGCTGGTGGAGACAAAAGCTTTATGAGGACAGGCATCTGTCCATTTTGGTCACTGCTTTACCGCAAGCATCTGAAGCTTGGCAAGAGGCATTCAGTCAGTGTTTCCTGAGTCTATGAATGCTGAGGCATAGTGATTTTGACTTTCCTGTCTATGTCAGAATGTCTTTGGCCTCACAGATGGAGTCCCACAGATATGACTTAAATAAGAGTATCTGTTAGCTCCTGTAATAAAGGGTCTGTGCAGGATGGTGCCTGGGCCCAGATTCCCTACCTCTCTGCTCCATGGTTGTCACTACTTCAGCACCCCCTCTGGAAGGTGTGGCAGCAGTAAGCAGAGGAGAGACTTGTTCCCTCAGTGGGATTTGCCAGCCTCTATAATGTGTCTGTGTGGAACATGATACAAGTGGGATTCTGGCTTGTACAAGTCAGCTGATCTCTGCAATGAAGGAACTTTAGAAATCCTTTGGAAGACTTTGCTTCACATCTTGGCATGTCTGTACCAGCTACTGACAAGAGTAGGGGATTAGGTTAATTTTAATATGCCTTTTGGACTGAGCTGTCCCTTGTTCCCCTGTGGCCAAGCAGCAGAGTTAGAACTGGAGAGCAGCTGACTTCTCTGTCAGGAGAGGAGGAGTGTCCTGGCTGCTTGTTCACAAGCAGCATCTCTTGTCACTGTTCTTGTGTTCTGAATTACCTATAGCATGTGGTACTTTTGTAATTTTTTTTTTTTTTTGGTACCGGAGATTGAACTCAGGGGCACTCGACCACTGAGCCACATCCCGAGCCTTATTTTGTGTTTTATGTAGAGACAGGGTCTCACTGAGTTGCTTAGTGCCTCACCATCTCTGAGGCTGGCTTTGAACTCGCAATCCTCCTGACACATGCCTGGCTGTGTGCTAACTTTTGACTGGATTCAGCAGCTGTGTCACTTGTGGATGTCTGGCTGATATAAGTGAAGCGAACACTTTGGCAGGACCTGGGCCAGTGCACAGAACCAAGGGAAAAGGGAAAAGCTGAAGAACAGGTGCAGGAAGGTCGCAACCCTGGCATGGTAACAGCAGGGTGAAAGAGCTACAGCCACTCTCCATCTCTGCCTTGCTCCATCCACGATGCAGTGCAACTCCATGGAGTTCCATAGCTCAGTCAGCTGCTCTGTTTTAGTTGAGAAGTACCAGGCACCTCTGCAGAAGGAAGGGTGTGGGTCAGTAAAGACAATGGCAGTGCAAATATGTGCAGTCATTACTGGGGTGGAGGAGCAAAGCACTGTAGCCCAAGTCACAGAGGTCAGATATATCCTACTCTGTATCATCTTATAGTACATTCTAGTACTTTTAAAAAAGACATACTTGCATATGAAGTGGATAAAATCCAGCTCTTTTGTGTTACAAATTCATTAACAGCACCACTAATTACTATTCACAATATTAATTATCTGAAGCATGCATAATTCATTCTTTTGGTTCTTCCTGTAAGTCTTTGCTCTGTTTCTTTAAATCTTTCTTCTGGAATATGTGTACGTGGTTTTTTGAAATTCATTCAGTGTTTTCTCTGGGAACAAGAACAGGCAAAACCCAGAGGCCTGTGCTTCATGGACAGCGTGGCAGCGCAACGTGCTTGGCTGCCAGACCTCTCTTCCTATTAACTTTCATCTGGTTATTCATTGTTTTTAACTCTTCTTTTCTGTGATGTACTCTGTCCTTTCCCTTATCTGGGAGTGACATTGGAGACTAGCTGAGCTACTTTTGTAAATCATCACCTCCTCCTCTTCCTCCTCCTTTGTCATATAACCAGCCAGATATTTAGAAATTAGAAGCATAAATTACGATATTAACAGTCATCAATAATTCCATGATCCAGAAATAATTTAAATCTGATTTTTTTTTATATACTTCTTTCAGCCTCCTTTTTCTTTTTGTTTACTTGTTTGTTTAGAACTAGGGGTTGAACCCAGGGTGCTGTACTCCTGAGTTGCAGCCCCAGTCCATTTTAAAATTTCATTTTGAGACAGGATTTCAGTAAGTAGCCCAGGATGGCCAATCTTCCTACCTTAGCCTTCAGAATACCTGGTATTATAGGTGTGGCTATTGCACTCTGACCTTCTTGTTTTTAAAACCAATATTGGGAGATATCCTTTTTTTTTTCTCTTTATATTCTTTGCTAAGAATTTGCTCATATATTCAAATTATTCTAATTTTTAATTGATATTAAATATTCTCATATGCAATATTATTCAACTATTTTCCTACTGGTCAACATTTAAGTTGCTTTTAAAAATTTCAGCTTTTGGGGTCTGGAGTCGTGGCTCAGTGGTAGAGGGCTTGCCTGCACGTGTGAGGTGCTGGGTTTGATCCTCAGCACCACATAAAAATAAATAAAAAAAATAAGGCATTGTATCCATCTACAACTAAAAAAATATTTAAAAAAAATTTCAGCTTTTACTCTGTGATATTTCCCAAAAATATGTACTATTTTTACTCCAGTAAATTCCTAGGAACAGTATTATTATTATTATTTTTTAAATATTTTTTTAGTTGTTGATGGACCTTTTATTTTATTCATTTATTTATATGTGGTGCTGAGAATCGAACCCAGGGACTCACACATGCAAGGCAAGTGCTCCACCACTGAGCCACAACCCCAGCCCCGGAACAGTATTATTGATTAATGGGTATGATTAGTTTGTTAGGGTTGCTATAATGAATTACCACAGTGAAGAAGCTTAAAAGGATGGAAACACATTCTCTCATAGATCTAGAGACTGGATGTTTAAAATCAAGGTGTCTCAGAGCTGTGCTGTCCCCAGAGGCTCCCGGGAAGGTTCTCCCTGCTTCTACCACTCCTGGTGCTTTAGGCATTCCATGGCTTGTGGTCCTGATTTCTGTCTGTCTGCTCATGGTGTCTCCCCTCTTCCACCCAGTGAAGACTCCCTCCCAAGGACCCTTGCGGTTGCTCGTAGGGCCCTTCTGGGCACTCCAGGACTGTCTGATCCTCTGAAGGTCCTTAGTGTGTCATGTCTGTAAAACCCTTTCTGGATAAGGCCACACTCACAGGTTCCAGGGATTAAGTGTGGGCTTCTCTTGGGACACTGTGTTTATGCCAGTGAACGTTTTTAAGAACCTGAAACCTCAACCCAGCTGTGTTTTAGGCTGGAGGTTCCCACCAGCACCTGGTAAAGTGCTCATTTTGTTATAGTTGCACCAGTAACAGGGAAGATAGAGGCAAGCAAGAGCTGGCTGTGGCACAAGCAAGGACTTTGTAAAAGTGGCAAGGAAGCTGAAGTGAAGGGCGATAGAAGGAGCCACAGAGCTGATGGAGTTAGAGTGTTTTCTGAGCCTGCCTTGCTTGATGAAGCCACAATGCATGGCCAACCTGGGAGCAGCCATTCCTACTCTTAAGAAGGTTAGAATCCTTAAAATATAAAGATTTTTCATGTGTGCATAAGAAGGGGCAAAGATGTAAACAGACAAGTCATAAAACAGCCAGGATTTTGGTCAACAAGCATTTAAGTATGGTCCACATCACTAAGAAATAGTAATGAAGAGGCAAATTGAAACATTACTTTTTTAAACTGTCAAGAGGGTTATTATTTTAAAAATAATTAATGGCCACACACTTCTGGTGTTTGATTTTCAAGGGGACTGGAGCTCAAGGCCCCTTTCTTGCCTGCAACTGCCCGCTTTAATCTGGCTCTGGCTAGTCCATCTGCCAAGTGGGAGTAGGTACCAGTGGGACCACCACCTTCAGTGTTTCCAGCTGATCAGAGAACACTGCGTTCCTTCCTCATAATGAAATGTAGACTTCCTATTTCAAAAAGCTTAATCAAATAGCATTTTTTTTTTTAAAAAAAAGAGTTCAAGCTGGCTAAATTTAGTGTCTGAAAAATGTCCAGTCCAGAAAGAGATCTCACTGGAATGACTGTGCCCAGGGCTGAGTCTCTGCAGCCGGAGAGTGCCCTGGCTGATGGTTGTAGGCTGGAAATTTCTTCTGGGGTCCCTGTTGTCACACAGGTGTCACCAGACATATTGGCCTCAGACAGCCCCCGCCAGCCGAGAACATGTTCCCATGTGGCTTGCCACACTAGCTGTGGCCATCTCCTGGCTCTCTGCACCAGGCCTCATTGTCCCCTCTTTTGGGACATTACAGAAGGTGTGTTGTGAGTTTACACAGGGTAACTCCCTTGTTAGATCCTATTTCTTGGTCTTTACAGTGAGTTTTGATATTTCTGCTTTGTCTGATACTTTTTGCAGGGTTATTTTTTTTCTTTTTAAAAAAGTAATCATTTACTATTCACATAGAAGGACAACTTCTAGACATTCATACATGGTGCTAGGGTAAATCCCGGGCCCTTGCTCACCAAGTCTCCATCTCCCTGCTGCTTGGTGGTGAGTGCATATGTGACTCCCATTCTTTCCTCTCAGCACTAGTGCCCTTAGCCCATCACTGTCTACTTCTGTCACACAGGAACTCTGAGGTCCACAGGGACAGGTCTGTCTATCTGGGTGCTCTGCTGTAGAGCAAAGAGGAAGAGCTGAGCCTCAGGTCATTCCCGACTCCTTACTGCAGCCCACGGGATCACGGGCAGTGTGCAGCCTCACTTACACTCATCTCCATGAGTCTGGATTGGGTCATGTGAGTGCTTAAAAGAGATGATCAGACTTGGTCTGTGCCCTGCAGGCTTCACGTCAAGTGGATGACTGCAGTGGTGCACACCCAGTGGAAAGTGGCAGGAGCCACAGCCCAGAGACATCTGTGGGAGCACTTCCTGGTGTGTGCAGGAAGGTGGGGATGGGCTGGGTATTCCTGTGTGCAAGGGCAGCAGAGAGGAGCCTTGTCCTCCTGGCTTTGTGCTTGGGCTGTCGGCTCTGTGCTAAAGGCCATGGATGCTGCCAAGGAGGAGGTCTGGATTCTCTTAGCATTTATAGATGGGGAGATGCCAGTGGTGTCCAGGAAGTGCTGGAATGGGGCAATCTTGAAGCTCAGGCTTGTACCCACAGAGGATCCATTGTGGCTGGATGCTGCATGGTCAGGCAGATGGTGAGTCTTCTGCTGGACACTGAGCCTGGAGTAGGTACGGGAGGTTCTCTGAGCTATCTAGCTTCCCAAAAGAGAATGTACCTGTTGAATTTCTCAGTACAACTTTCTTTTCAAATGTTTTATTTTTCTTTCATTGACTTAGTAGACTCATGTTGATCTAGATTCCCATTCATTACTTTTAGAAACATGATAAAAATCATGGTGGCTGTACTATGATTCTCTTCTGCTTTCTCTTTAAAAGAACAGGGAGATTACAAGCAAAGAAAATGTCTTTCAAATTGGCACATTTAGAACAAGTATTACTGTCCCTTTGCAAACATGGAAACAGAAGCATTGAAAAGGTAGGCCACCTTCCTGGGTAGACATAAACCTCAAGATTCCCTTAGGTATAACAATGTAGTGCAGATAGTTACTTCTGCAGGGGAGAGTTCAGTGTTTATTTTCTGAGGATTTGCAGCTCTGCATCTTAGAATATGAACTTTAAAACTGTCTTTAGAGAAGTGTCAAGTTCAGGGGAAGTTAGGAGGTCCATGCCTTTGCTGTGTTTCTGGCCAGCATGGCCATGGTTCCTGTACTTAAGTTTCTATAAGGAAGTGAGGCCCTTGACCACTGGGAGAAATGAAGCCTGTTTAAGTAATCATGCCTGGCGGACGTTGCTTGTATGAAAGACCGGGAGGAGTGGGCTGTGAGGGGGTCGGCTGGAGGTCT
Organism: Geosciurus inauris; assembly: GCA_004024805.1. Lineage (NCBI taxonomy): Eukaryota > Metazoa > Chordata > Mammalia > Rodentia > Sciuridae > Geosciurus > Geosciurus inauris. The sequence continues at coordinate 50,548 of PVHX01006443.1, forward strand.
TGAGATTTTGGGTAGGCCCATGAGAAACGGGATGTTGCAGGTAAGGCACTGTCACAAAGTGTGGGTCCTGAGGGAACTGGGGGCCACAAAGGGGATAAAGTGAGGAGACAAACCAGGGGCAGCCAGCGGACCTGCCTGCAAGTTTCTCTGAGTTCCTTTATTCATGTGTTCAGATGCCGTAGGCAAGGAAAGCATGCCAGTGTGCCAGACGGAGCACCCTCTGTGCCTGGAGCACTCTGTGTGGCCTTCACTAAGACCAGCCAGGGTAATGAAATGAGATAAATGAAAGAAACTGTACGGGGAGCAGGGTGTATGCTGCAGCCTGCCACAGGTGAGGTCTGATGCTCTGGGGCTTGTGGCCTATGTGACTGCACTGAGAGGCCCATGTGTGGACCAGATGTGGGGCTGCTGGGCAGGATGGGCATGCCACAGGGTGAGCGGGGGCACACCCTGAGCAGGCCAGAGCGTGGACTTCACAGGTGTCACCCACCTCCCTCTAGGCCTTTGTGTAGGGTGGGTTGAACTTTGGTTAGAAATAGTGGTTGCAACACTGATCTCTCTGTCCCCTCAGAAAGCAGTAGCTATTGATCAGGTGTCCAGGGCCACAGAAGACGGTGAGAAGGGTGACTGCTGTGTCCAGGGTTTATGTTTTCAGTCCATGTGGGGAATCATCCTAGCAATCTATAGTAATATGGATGACTTTGGCTAAATCTCTGGAAACATGCTGATAACAAGGTCCTTTAGAAGACACCTTTTTGTGTTTGGTGGATGCAGAAGGGGATCTCATTTAGAATTTGTGACTGATGGGTCATTCATTCCTCCAAAATATGTATTTATGACTTTCCAGTGTGTTGAACAGTGTACTTGGCTTTGAGTATATTTTAGTAAGAAAGAAAGACCCCTCCCCCCGTGTTGAGAATCTATAGAGGGAGATAAATAATAAGTATACAATTAAATTGCTAAAAATGCCTTTTTTATAGGCAATATGACTCAGCTCTGAAGCAGCTTTGAAGGAAAAGTTTGGCTACAGGGAGGATTATGCAGGTAGCCAGGAGCACCAGGAGAAGCTGTTGAGGTGACATAGACAGGAATTGGAATCAGGTAGTGGGGAAATGTCTCGGGCCTGAGGAAGGTGGAAGCATTTGAGACTGGGCCACAAGATGCTGAACCTTGGGGAATCTGAGGAACGTCGAGGCCCTGTGATGGAGCAGGTGGTGGGACTCTGGGAACTCTGGTGGGATGCTTGATGGCCGTCTGTTCAGAAATCTTACCTTGCTGGTTTTGGGAGAGCTTACTTTTGGGCGGGGGTTACCAGGGATTGTACTAGGGCATTCAACCACCGAGCCATATCCCCAGCCCTATTTTGTATTTTATTTGGAGACAGGGTCTCACTGAGTTGCTGAGTGCCTTGCTTTTTGCTGAGGCTGGCTTTGAACTTGAACCTGCTACCTCAGCCTCCCAAGCTGCTGGAATTACAGGTATGCACCACTGTGCCTGGCTGGGAGAGCTTTCTATGGGGAGTCATGGTTCTGGATCTGGGAGGGGATGGCAGTAGGAACCACCCACACAAGCCTGCCCCTTGCACCCATTTCAGACTGTGGGGAGCAAGGACGTGGTGGAGTTTTGAGTGTGAGGTGACAGGTGACATCTGCCCTGTGTGGGTGGAGCATACTGGAGTTCATGCACGTGTGCTCCCACTATGCTTGGAGCTTGGGGGCAGTGCCTGGGGACATCAGGTTCATTATGGTATTTTAGTCAATATTTGGCTAGAGTAGACAGGTACCAGACTAGGGAGGCTTCAGGTCCTGCTGCTGATGTTTTTAATGTGGTATCAGGTGGGTGAGTGGGGATGGACCCAGGAACACAGATTTGGAGCCTGGTCTTTGCAGGTGTCATCTGTCTCCTTCTGTGTGCTGATGCGTTTCATGAAAACCCTGATGGTGTATATGGATGGTCATGCTCGTGGGGGTGCAAAGAACGATTGGTTGAGGGCGCCGAGGGCCCCTGGAGGATCCTGTATCTGTAGTGGGTAGTGCTGGTGGGTAAGAAGTGGGGGACATTGGTGCACTGTTGCTTTTTGGAAGGTGGACCAGATGTGGTCACACTCAGGGAGGAGGAGCAGTGGTTGCTGCACGGCTCTGGCCCAAGCCAGAGGAGGGTGTGGCTGCCTTTATGTGAGAAACTATTGGTCTAGGACTTGGGAATGTTCTCTGACCTGTTTTTATGATGGTGGCTGCAATCTTACATATTCGAGAAGATGTAAGATGCAACAGACATGCATGGACTTTGATTTTCCAAAGCAGGGCTTGTTGGTGGGTAGGGAAGACTGGTTCACTCTTCTTTTCCCTGACTTGGATTTGCTTCCACCTTACCAGAATAATCTTAGAGCAGAAAGAAGTCTGCTAAATGAGAAAGTTCTGGAGCTGAACTACTATCTGGTCAAGCCTCACATTTTACAGGTGGGAAAACTGAGGACGGGCCCCAGAATTCCTTGTTCCTCCCCCCAGGTTCTGTGCAACCACGCCTCCCCACACTGTGCTTGAATTAGGAGAACATTCTTTTAGCAGATCTCCCCGCCTCCAGTCTCTCTCAGCTTGAAACCATCCTACACACAGCTGCTGGGATCATCTTTCTGAAGCCATTTTTATCATGTCACTTCTCTGCATGCTGTTTTCTGCTGCCTTTTGTCACATCCAGATTTCTCATTTCTGGCTCTCAAGGCTTTCTGCAAATGTCCTCTTTCCTGTGGTTCATTAGGAGCCTTTATAGGATGTTTGCTGTGAAGAGCTGCTCTGACCCTGTTTTACCACGTCCTGCCACTGGGCCTTTGCATGGGCTGTGCCACCCCTGGAATATTCTGTGTCAACGCATGTCATATGCTCTTTTTCTTTGCTGACCTATGTCCCTTTCCTGTCTAACTTGGAGCCCTTTTCTTCCCTGAACTATAAATTCTTTCCTCCCTCTAACCATTCCTTTACCTTTTGGTCCCCTTTAGCAATTAGCTGTGCAGCTTATAACAGCTTATATAAACTATCTTAGATGAGGATCTTCTTGTATAATGATTAAATAGACATATGAAAACAGACTAAGAAACATGTCACTGTGAGATTTCTTTGGATAATATTTTCCATCATATATAGGTAACTGCGCAGTTATGCGAGGTTTGATCTATTTTACCTATGTTTTAAGGGTGCTGCTGTGGAGGCTGAGCTAAGCATCCTATCTAAGTGGCTGTAGGGTACCCTATGGATTCCTGGGAATGGCATCTTACCCCTCCGGACCCTTTCCTGGGGACCCATGAGTGTTCTCCATCCATGTCGTGTGCTGCTCTGGCGGTTGGGAAGTGGAGCTGAGTCACTGGCAGGCAGTCCACAGGCAGAGAGGCGGTTCAGAGCCACACAGTTCCACAGCCGGCTCAGATGGCTCTGCTTTAAAGGTTGTGTCTTTCATTTTCCTATTTTGGGTTCATGATTTTAGCAGAATTTGGGTGGTGGTGGAGTTGTTCAGAAGCCATATCCAAATTCTGGTGCTCTGTTGTGAAGGTGCTGAGCAATCAAAGACTGAGACTGTCCTTTGTGTGTTCAGAAAGTGGCTGGGAGATAGACCTGCTGCCTCGAGTGAGACTTGCTTACAGTCCTCAGTTGTATGCATGGCCACTCGGCACAGTGCAGGTGGGTGGACTTGGCATGCTATTGAATACCTCAGCCTCAGTTATTTCATCTGTGAGATGGGGACAGTGATCCTTTCACTAGCTTCTCATGTGTCTGTTTCCAAGATCAACATGAAACCGAGGTTCCTGAGGCCTAGGGAGACTGGCCAGCAGGGAGCCATGGAGGCCAGCACCCACATGGGTCTCCTGCTGAGGGGGCTGCACTCGCCTGAGGCCCTCTGCTCCTCAGCACAGGCTTCTGTGTGAGTCTGGTTTGTGGATACTTGGTGAAAGCTTTGCAAGCTAGAATTGTGTGTAAGGTAATCTTGCAGATCCTTTTGTATCACAGAGCAAGTTTTATTCACTTTCTGATTGTTCTTAGCAACCTCTATGGTAGACAAGTTTTTTATTTTGTTGATTCTGAAATATTTGTTATTAGAAATCAGAAATAGCCAAGAATCTTACTATCTGACGTGTATCAAACATTGCTACAAGCTGTACACCCTTCTCTGAAATGCTGGAGACAGAAGTGTTTTGAATTTGTTTTGAATCATACCCCCCCCCCCCCCAGCTTTTGGGATATGTGTATCTTGGGGACGGGACCCATGTCTAAACATGAAATTCATTTATGATTCACTTATTCCTCACAGATACTTTTTTCAATGTTTTTGGTGTGGACTTTTCACGTGAGGACAGGTGTTTTCAGATTAGGGATGCTCAACCTAGGTACAGGCTTTCTTAGGAACTTCCACAAAGTGTGTGCTTACGTGATTCACTTCTTTTTTGTCTCAATACCTCCACCTTAAGATAGGGCTCCCAAACACTGTGCATATGTCCTACAGAACTTCGTCTGGGTTTAGGGACACAGCACATTGGGTGGTGCAGCTTCTCTGCCTTAGTGTAGCTGCAGGCTGGTTTGGTCTGTACGGGTCTGTTGTCCTGGCGTCTTCCTTTCCCAGAGCATCCTCAGCCAGATCTCACTCCTTCAGCCTTGTGCTCCATTGCACATGACAGTGTGAGCCCTCCTATTGACATCTCTCTGAGCCTTAGGAATGTCCCTGCATGTGCCTTCCCAGTGCTGAAAGTCACTCAGCTTTTCTCCTGATGGTATGTTACCTTGTGTTTTCCAGGTAGAGGTAGCTTTACTAACACTCACCCATCTATTGCTTTGCAGATGGCTGATTGAATTTACACACTGGCGTTCTCATTTCCTTACAAAGTGGCCTCTTCCTCTGAAGAGCTGTGATCACGTGAAAATCAGTCTCATTTCTGGGCTCTGGCTCCCAGTCCATAAGTGGACAGAATTGGATTAGATGGTGTCTATAGTTATTCTGTTCTGAACATCAGCTTCTCTTCTGTATTCCTTTGGTCTTAATTGTTCAGGAAGATCGTCTCTAGTTTGTTTACCTTGTGAGGGGTTATCTTCAGACTTCCTTGTAAATGGCATATCGTTTACCAAGACAGTATAGGCATGTTGCTACATGCTGCATAGATGGCATCTCCCTGTTCCTGGAACTGTCAGAGATGTTCTGTTATCTACCTGGTTCACAGATCTGAGTTTTGGGGAGCAGGTGCTCAGCTCCTTTGCTGGTCACTTCTTGTGCTGGGGACATGAAAGAAGGAGGGTGCTGTCACAGGGACCTGTGGTGTGCCACCTGAGTGCCTCCTTCTGGAACATTCAGCTGACCCACATGTGTACTTTCTGCACAAACTGTGAGACAGTAATAATGACCATTCTTTCTAGGTGCAGGATGAAGCTCAGCTCTTATTTCCCTATCCTTGCTTTGCAGCTGTGTTTTGTATAACAGTCACAATGACTCATCATCAACATACATGGTATGGTCCTAACTGTCGTACATGGCTTACACAAGGACAAGTGGTGCAGAAGGTGGCAGTGGAAAGTGACAGCGCCTTGCTTTGCCTCTCCCACCCCACGGAGGGCAGGGCCACTTTTAAAGACACTTCATAAAGCAGGTTTAGGTTCTCAGCAAAGCTGAGCAGAAACTATGGAGAGATCCTATATTGCCTCACTTGACATGGCCTCCTCCACGTCAGCTTCCATCCAGAGGGTCTGTGCCACAGTGCATGGGCCACACTGACGTGCCATCACACCCAGAGTTGGCAGCTCATGTGAGGGTTCGCTTGGGTGCTGAGCATCTACGGGTCTGCACACAGAGGGACCAGTGTCCACCACTGCAGGCTGGTGTGGGTGGCTCCACAGCCCAGCTCACTTGTAGCCCTCTCTGTGCCGATCCTCACAGGGCAGCTGTGGTCTCCTGCTGGGTCTACTTTAGACAGCAGTCACTGACCACGTCTCCCTTCCCTCTGGATAACTGAACTGGTGCATTCAGTTCATGCCTTTGCTAACACATGGGCTTTAAATAACCAATTCCATCTTTGTTTCCTTGTTCCATCAGCTCCGGGCAGTGTCCCTGGGCGGCTTGTTTTGTGGTAGAGATGTCTGCACCTCTGCGCTTCCTCAGTTTCTCATTCCACTTCTGCCACCCAGCATAGTCAAGGTTGATGCCATTTAAATTCTGTTTAGCAATCATAGCTACTTTTGGTGCTTTTGCCATAGGCTGGAAATTGAAAATACATATATGTGTTTACGTTATGCTCACGTTACACATGGCATGGACTGGAGTGCTTTGTTTTATTTTTGTCTTATTTTTTAAAAATTTATTAATTTATAATTATCCAATAGAACCTATGAATATTAAGAATGAGTAGAAACAGTACAATGTAGATGTGATAAACTATAAACTATGCAATATATAAAACTACTCAGTATATAAAAATTATATAAATTATTCTATATAAAAAAATTAAAAACAGTCTACAGAAGATGTAGGAATAAGATTAAAAACATGAAATAGAATTGATCCCGTAGATTTTTTGTATTCAGCAAAAGCATTTCCCAAATAAAATGGATGATAAAATGGAAAGAAAATCAGAGAAGGAAAAAGAGTATAGAAATGAAAAGAATGAATAAAATTAAACAAGTTTTTAAACACTGTTTTAAAATTAAGAAACTGACTTCAAGTTTCATCTCTGATATGTTAAGTAATCAAAAGTCATCAATTTTATCCTTACAGTAACAAAAAATGTCTGAAAATCAAATTATATTTCTTGAACCCTACAATGTACTGCTAGCTGTCACCTGGTGTATATAATCCTGAAGAATAGCTGGAGACAGAATATGGGCTAATTTGAGATTAAGGAAACCTTGGAGTCCTATAGACTTAGGGAAACCCTCTCAGTTCCACAGTTTTCCTTTCAGAAACCCTACCAGTTTGCTGCTGAAGATTTCAAAAAGACTTCATGTCTCTGATAGGATTGGTTGTGAATTAAAAACAAAGTCAATTAAGTACAAAGTTTCAAGGAAAAATTTTGGGAATACTGCAGTCAGAGATGGGAGTAAGGGTGCCAGTGGGGGTGGTACACGTTGATGAAACACTTGTGAAATTGTAGTCCTCAGACACAGACCTACTTAAAGCCTGGATAAGGTTAGGAAAAACTCCTTTGTCCCATATCTGACCTGCACAGCAGCAGGGATCTGGTATAATAACAATCAATTACAGCTGAAAGAGTTGTAATGCACAGATTCTTTCTCCCTGAAGTAGTGTTTAAGGAAACTCAAACAGTGAGATAAAAGAAAGTACAGGATGAAAACTTAAAGCCTTTGATACCTTTAGTTGCAAGCAAGCATTAAACACCAGACAAGTCCTCACCAGATAAAATAAATACTCCTATCAGGGACCTGTTTACCTCATTTTTTATTATTCAATAAAACGTGTCTGGCTGTCAACAAAAAATTAAAAGACAGGCCAGAAGGCATGCTAAAATGTCATCTGAAGATAAAAATCAGACTCAAACATATCGTACATGTTTGAATTGCCAGGTTAAAAAAATTAAAGGAATTATGATTAATATGTTAAATACTCTAAGGGGAAAAAAGTATACCACAAGCAAAAACTTATAAACTATGTTAGGGAAATGGAAACTTTAAGAATCAAAACAAAATTCTAGAAACCAAACATGCTGAAATAGAAAGGAAGAATGCCTTCTGATGCCATCAATTAAATTATGGCCAAGGAAAGAAACTATGATCTTGATGATAAGTTAATTAAAAATTTCCCAAACAAAAATACAAAGGAAATAAAAGCAACCCAAGAACTATGGGACAATATCAAAGAATAAAGTACACATAATTAGAATACAAAAAGAAGAAAGAAAAATAGTGCAGAAAATATTTGAAGTAAAACTATCTGAAAATTTTTCAAAAACTAAGATAATAAGCACAAGTGTTGAGAGAATATCATGTAGGATAAGTACCAAATATAAATAGGAGATTAAATAAAGTAATACCTAGTCATCTCATAACCAAATTGCAGAAAACTAAAAGAAAAAATTTTGAAAGAAGAAAGAAAAATAATTGCCTTACTTATACAGCTATAGAAGGACAAGGATAAGAAATTCATTGGATAGCACAATAACCAATTTTTATCTTCAGCTGATGTTCCTAACACAGTCCTTTTCTCCATTATAGGCAGAACCCTGAGCCAACATCCGTGTGAATTCCACAATTTGAATCTTTTTAAATTCAATCTGCCAGTCTATGTCTTTTAATTGATGAGTTTAGGCCATTAACATTCAGAGTTATTATTGAAATATGGCTTATATTCCTTGTTCATTTTAGTTTATTTTTGGTTTTTAACTTGACTTGGTTTCTCCTTTGATTGGCTTTTCCTTTGGTGTCCTTCCTCCCTTTGTCATTGTTGTTTTTCATTTCCTCTTCGTGGAATATTTTGCCAAGAATGCTCTCTAGTGCAGGCTTTCTTGCTGTAAATTCTTCTAATTTTTGTTTATCATGGAAGATTTTTATTTCATCATCAAATTTGAAGCTTAATTTTGCTGGATATAAGATTCTTGGTTGGCACTCATTATCTTTCAGAGTTTGGTATATGATGTTCCAGGATCTCCTGGCTTTGAGGGTCTGGGATGAGAAATCTGCTGAAATCTGATTTGGTTTCCCCCTGTATGTAATATGCTCCTTCTGTCTAGCAGCTTTTAAAATTCTATCCTTATTGTGCATGTTAGGCAGTTTCATTATAATGTGCCTTGGTGTGGATCTGTTGTAGTTTTGTACATTTGGGGTCCTGTAAGCCTCTTGTATTTGATTTTCCGATTCATTCTTCATGTTTGGGAATTTTTCTGATATTTCATTGAAGAGATTGTGCATTCCTTTGGTGTGTACTTCTGTGCCTCCTTCTATCCCAGAAATTCTTAGATTTGGTCTTTTCATGTTATCCCATAATTTCTGGATGTTCTGTTCATGGTTTCTTACCATCTTCATTGTGTGGTCAACTTTACTTTCAAGATTATATATTTTGTCTTCATTGTCTAAGGTTCTGTCTTCTAAGTTCTCTAGTCTGTTGGTGATGCTTTCTATTGAATTTTTTATTTGGTTTATTTCTCTCATTTCAAGGATTTCTGCTTGGTGCTTTTTCAAAGTCTATCTTTTTTTTTAAAATCTTTATTTATTTATTTGTATGTGGTGCTGAGGATTGAACCCAGTGCCTTGTGCATGCGAGGCAAGCACTCTACCACTGAGCTACAATCCCAGCCCCAAAGTCTATCTTTCTTAAAGTAATCTTTTGTTCCCTGTATTTGCTCTCTCACCTCTTTGTTGGAGTGATCAATGGTTGCCTGTATTTACTCTCTAATCTCTTTGCTGGAGTGGCCAATTGTTGCCTGTATTTGCTCTCTCATATTATTCTGTGCTTCACAGGTCATTTTAATTATGTACGTTCTGAACTCCTCTGACATTTTATCTACTGTGCTGTCAATGGATTCCATTGTTGTAGCATCTTAGTTTGTTTGGGGCATTTTCTTCCCTTGTTTTTTCATGTTGTTCATGTGTCTTCCCCTCTATCAATGACAATCTGAGGTATTACAGTTTCTATCCTATAATCTTGTAGTGTCCTGCAAGTTGCCAATACCTCACCTCTGGTGTAACCTGGCCTGAAGGGACCTCAGGGATGGTCTTCCTGGTCCTGGCTGTTGAGTATAGATGGATGTAGGCAGGGGCAGCCACCAGTTGGTAGAATGAGGGCTGCAGCTCTGTGTGTGTGTGGTCGGTCTTCCTCCGTGTGTGTGTGGTCCTGTTTTATTTCTTAAATAGTTTCTTGTTCTTCATGGAGTTTTTAATGGTGTTTTGTTGTGTTTCTTCATTGCCTGCTGCTGTTGCTTCACAGGCTGTAGGGATTGTGTGCACTTCTCAGATGTGACCCTTGGCTTTTCTCCTTCATTGACAGGTGGACACATCTCAAGAGGTCTCCTAGGGACCTTTGCTCAGTTGGTGCCTGGGTTTCTCCTGGTTATAACCCCTGCTTCGAAGTCTTTTTCTGTCTCAATGTTCCCCTCACCCTGTTGATGGATGCCTTCTAGAGTCCCTGGAGAGTTGAGAGTGAAAAGCTAAGGTTTCTGATCTCACCTGTAAAAAATTCCCCTCCTGGGTGAGAAAGTTTGGCTGGGTATACAGTTCTAAGATAGAAATTATTTTCCTAGGAAGTGTTTGACTTCAGTGCTGTTGCTGGGGAGTCTGCTGTTCTTCCTTTGCTATAGCTAATTTCTCCTCTCGGGCATCTGGCCTTCGTCTCTGTGTTCTAAGTACTTGGGAACTTCTGTATGGCGTGAAGTCCCTCAGTCACAGCTTGGGGTGGGGCTTCCATTTATGATTGTGTGCACAGCTTTCCACTGTGGTAGACTCTCACCATTATTATTATTTTTTCTGTTTTTGTCTGTTTATTTTCTTTCTTGAATTTTAATTCTGATATAGAACTTTCTCCTACATTGATTCTTAGCCATGTATCTTCTCTGTTTTATACTTTGAACTTTTTATATTTCATTATACTTCTGGCAAAATTTCTCAATATTATCATCCAACACTATTATTAAAAATCTATCTGAATTGTTTTAATTTTAATTCCCAATACCTCTTTTTTGTTCTCTGTTCCTTTTATCCTTGCAGTATCTTTTTTAAAGGAAACAATATTTTCTCTGATTTTTCTGTGCAGTTTGTTTTCATGTTTTTTTAAAATCAAGAACTCTTCTTATTTCCAGCAATGTCCTTTTGTCTGGGATGGTCTGGTGGTCACTTAGGCTCTGGCTCCATGTTGCCATGTGAGCTTTTTGTGGTGGCTTTATATACAGATGGTGGCCGTGTTGCTGGAGACCCATAAGCCTCAGAATTCAGATCTCTGCTTGGACCTGAATGCTGGGACCTCCCCGGCAGTGCTCTGGGTGGGTGGTGTTGCCCAGCCAGGCACTTCCTGTGAAATCTGTGAGGGCTGATGAGGCGCTGGCTGAGGTCTAGTGCACGCTGGCTGGGGCCAGGCCCCTTTCTGGCCACATGCATCGTTTCCTTTAGTGCAAGCTGTCCACCTGAGTCCTGAGGCCATGTCTTTACCTGGAGTGGTGTGGCCAGGCCAGGCATCCTGGGCACTTGGCATGGTGGTCACTTCTTTCTTGTGACCTTTGGTTGCCTCTTGTCCATCCACTTCGCATTTCCTGTGAATTGGTTGGACTTATTTGTCCCCAATTAACCCTCCCTCTTCATGGATTTCCTTCTCTTTAACTCTTTTACTCTCACTTAATGGGGTCTGAGATGGTAGAGAAGGTAAAGGCATATGGACACAGCCACCTTGAATCTCAAGTACAGTTTTATTGTATTGTGGTTTTGGGTTTGAAATATAAATCTCTAACATTATCCAGATGATAATGACCAGGCATTTTGTAAGATTATCATCTTTTTTGTCTCTACCTGGTATTAACCCCTCTCCCCACAAAACTATGGGTTTCAATATTGCACACTGGGCAAAGAAACACTGAAAAATCAGTGTATAGTGATTTCAACTGTTATGTTGTATGTTTGCTTACCTTGTGAGCATTTTGTTTTACTGACAGTTTAGAGCAGACATATCTGTCACCTCAATGGAGAGAGAATTATTACTGTGTCAGGTGTTCTCGGACTGCATCATAGAGGGCAGGTCAGAGTGAAACCCACGTCATGCACAGATTTCCTCTTTTACATAAAATTCATGCTTGAAGAGGTGTCTGAAGTCAGCCTTCCTCTGGTTTTGTGTCTTATGGCACCACCCTGCCTGGCTGTGAACACCCAGAGGAGGTAGCCACCAGGGGTCACAGTGTGCTTGCCTGGCTGTGGACACCCTAGAGGAGGTGCCCACTGGGAATTGAATATTGGTGCTATGCCTAGGAGAGTAGAGGCCCAGGACTGGATGCATACTGTCTATTCTTTGTTTTCAATTAAACTGAAGAAGGAACTAATCAAACTGTCATTGGATGGACTGTTAGTGATATCTGCAAGGATTGAGCTCTGGGAGTATTCCTACAGCTGGGAGGGAATTGAGGGCCTGAGCAGACCACTGTAACAGAACTCCATTCATCTCCAGTGTGTGAAAAGTGTTTCTTATGCTTGCATCTAGAAAATACCATGTGGGGGCTGGGGCTGTGGCTCAGTGGTAGAGCGCTTGCCTCGCATGCGTGAGTCACTGGGTTCGATCCTCAGCACCACATACAAATAAATAAATAAAATAAAGATATTGCATTCATCTACAACTAAAAAAATATTAAAAAAAAAAGAAAATACCATGTGTCTGTGTAAGTGTTGGGCCTTGTTTCAGTCCAACAGGAAGTTATATTAGCCAAGGACACAGGAGAGCAGCAGTCTTGTGCTCTCAGGGGTAGACTCTGCATTCTGAACTCAATTGTTAGCACAAACATGGAATGTGTGTGTAAAACACTAGCAATGGTCCCAGGATGTTTTAACATGTATATCTTTGTTACAGAGAAGAATAAAACAATAAACAGTAAAAACTTTTTTAAAAATATATTTTAGTTATACATGGACACAGTGTCTTTATTTTGTTTATTTATTGTTATGTGGTGCTGAGGATTGAACCCAGTGCCTCACACGTGCGAGGCAAGCACTCTGCCACTGAGCTACAACCTCAGCCCTGAACAGTAAAAACTTTTAAGCATTTAATGTTTTATTTGGGGATGACAGTCTTTGGAGTGGGGTTAAAGCATGAAGGGGCACAGCATAGAGTTCCTGACCACTCAGTGCATGCATTTAAATGGAGGTAATCAGAGTTGTCACTTTGCCAAGTCCCAGGGTCACAGTTCACTTTGTAGGGCACAGTCCATGACACCCATCAGGTGGAGACACCATTTAGAGCCCACTGGATGCATCTGAAAGAACAAAGTAACAGCTTTATTTAAAATGTCAATAAGTATAGCATATTGGGAATTAAGTCACCTGTAGTGTTTACTGGCTATTCAGAATTCTTCCACGGGGTGGATATTTGACGACAAACAGTGTGAAGAGCACTGGTTTAGGGAACTAGAAATCCAGAAACCTGGGAACTTTGGGAGTGTGGAAAGAACGTTTAAGGGAATGTTGGAAACCCCTGCCAGGCTTCCTTGCCCAGGGGGAACAGGGTGTGATGGAGGCCAGGGAGAATGGGGCCAGCACCTAGCACTTATATTTGCAGTCTACTGAGGAAGTCCATCTTTTTTTGTGTGTGTGGTGCTTTTGCGGGGATTAGAACCTAGGGCCTTGTGCATGCAAGGCAAACCAACCGAGCTATATCCCTAGCCCATAAGTCCATCTTTGAGCAGTCAGTTGTTTTCAAGCAATAAGCGGAGTCCCTGTTTCCAGTGATACTTTGTGCTCAGGTTGGTGTGGGGAGCCGTGTGACCTCCCGGCTGCCATCTGCATGGGCTGTGCAGGCCGTGGGTAAGGAGCAGAGAATGCTGGGAAGGAGGGGCATGTAAGCGGCCTCTTAGATGGGGCTCGGTGATGTCGTTTCCTCTTCCAAGACCAACTGTAGGAGAATTTGCCTGGGAAGATTTCCTGAGACTACGAGGGGTGGAGTTGCAGTTTGTGATCATGGAAATCAGCGAAGGCAGGGTGATCTGGGCACACGGGCAGGTGGCAGCAGGTCAGGCGTGTGTCCAGCCAGGGCGCGCCTAGTGCGGAGGACCCGACGCTCCTGCAGGCAGCTCTCAGGGCGCGACTCCTTGTGTGCGCTTGGGCAGGGAGTGCCCAGGCCGGGCAGTGGGAGTGAGAAGACCGAAAGGAATCGGCGAGTCAGGGAGACAGAAAACCCTTCCCACTGCAGCCCTGAGTCTTAGCTGGTGATTTTCTTCTTTAAAACAGTCTTTAGGATTAAAAAAACAATGATAGCATCATGGAGTGAATCCAGGGGTGTTTGGAACGCTGGGCGCGTGGCCACGTTCAGCCACACCTCCGGAGGCCCTCGCAGAGCTTCCCTTTAGGAACCCAGTTTGTTCCAGTATTATACTTACGTCTTCAGCTTCCTGATCTTTGACCAAATGTATTATTTTTTGGTTTAAACGTGCTGGAGAGGGTCCCTGTCACCCTTGCTTCCCTTGACGCGATGGAGAGGGTCCCTGTCACCCTTCCTCCCCTCGGATGCGCTGGAGGGGGTCCCTGTCGCCCTTCCTTTCATCGGACACGCTGGAGGGGGTCCCTGTCGCCCTTCCTCCCCTCGGACGCGCTGGAGGGGGTCCCTGTCGCCCTTCCTTTCCTCGGACGCGCTGGAGGGGGTCCCTGTCGCCCTTCCTCCCCTCGGACGCGCTGGAGGGGGTCCCTGTCACCCTTCCTTTCATCGGACACGCTGGAGGGGGTCCCTGTCATTCTTCCTCCCCTCGGACGCTCTGGGGAGGGTCCCTGTCACCCTTCCTTCCCTCGGACCGCTGGGGAGGGTCCGCGCCAGCTTCCTTTCCTCGGACGCTGTCTGAGTGCTGCAGGCCCGTGGCCCATTTGCCCTTGGTGTGGGTGCATGGTTGGTTGGGAACAGACACTGGTATTCCCAACACCTGTGCTGCTGCTTCGAGAGCAAGTGGCCGTAGGTTGGGTTTAGATTTCAGAGTCAAAGCGCTTCTCTCTGCAGAACTACAAGGACGTGAGAGGTACATTTTAATTTTATTTGCAACACAGATAAATGATTTCTATCACAAATCTTTTTAAACTCTTAGTGATTTTCCTGTGAATTATTCCATCCATCCAGGAGAAGAGAAGATCAAAACTTAAACAACTGTTGCACACTTTCCCCTCCAGTGTTCATGGAACTCCAATTTCTTCTGAAACTGGTGAGTGTGTTTTCTGAGAGAGAAGCAGCTAGCAAGTGACTGTGCCGTCCTCACACTGTGAGCTGAAGGCCTTTGGTGTATCTGGTGGTAGGCAGCACTGCCCACCTGCTGCTGATCGGGTGTCTAGCCTGCTATACCAGGCCCTGTTCTGCACTTTCAGGGCCTCATAGTTCCAGCAGACAAGACCTGGACAAGATGCAACAGCTCTGACCCAAATACCACAGAACTTTTAAAAAGTGTACAAGTTCACCTTGAAGTCCAGGCGCAGCAAAGTGAAGCCTCAGACGGAAGCATCTTCAGTAACAAAGCTGGTCCTGTGAGGCTGACATGATTCACAGTGGCTAGTGGTGGCTTTCAGGAAGCTTAGCAGGCTTGAGGGTGGCAGGAAGTAGCTTGAAGGATCGGGGAGCTGCCACCAGGGGTGCCATCTCTTCATCCACGTCTCAGCCTGGTTTCTCTGCTTTTGTCTGTCTTCCAAGTTGGAGTTTAGCATATGAGTTTATTTGAAATATAATTCCATTGGGGGAAAAAAAGGTAACACAAACTACATGTTTTTCTAGGGCCCTATTAGAAATAAAGTGATTTCATAATCTATAAATGGTAAATACTATGCTTGGACAACACTCACTTTTCTTTGGTATGCATGTGGATTATTGATAACATCCACAGGCCTACAGAACCAGGAAGAGAAGAGCAACAGAAGTCCCTCACTGAGTGAGTGCAAGAGTGGGTGCCATGTGCTGGCATAGGCAGTTTCTGTTGATTTGTTATTGCTAGGACAAAGCAGTTATTTGCTAAATACATGGCATTTGGCTTAACAAAAATGACATTAACATCCCCCAGCTTCTGGAGGCAGGTATAGGTTAGTCTGAATTGCATGGAATACAATATCTCAAAACAAGCCCTGAAAAGAAGGACCAGAATTAGGGCATCAAGGCTGCGGATATTCCTTTGTCACCAGGGATACAGGCTCCTTCATCTTGACACTCTCCTATCCTTGGCTCATACCTTCCATCTTGTGGACCAATAGGGATGCTGGGAACCTACCATCTCTTCTGCTTTCTAGCCAGGAGCAGAGGAGGACATTGGAGAAGGGCATACTCTGTGCTCACAAGACCCATTGTGATATGCAATTTAGGAGTTGCATATCACATTTCTGCTAAGGTCTTATTGTCCAGAACTTGGTCACATGGCCATTATCATCTTCACAGAGAACAAAGAGAGGGTCTTTAACTTATAAAGGGCGTATGCAGACTTTTCTGTACAGGGTCAGATAAAGGTTTGTGGGCCACATGGTGTCTGTTGCAGCCACTCACATCTGCCATTGCATTTTGAAAGCAGCCCCAGGCAGTATATATGAACAAGCATCACCATATCCCAATAAAACTTATAAACACTGAAATTTGAGCTCCATGTAATTTCCACACATCATAGAATATTATTATTTTGATTTTAAGTCAGTTAACAATGCAAAAAACATTTTAGCTTGTAGCTCTTATAAAAACAAGCTGTGACATTTGCTTTACTGGTGTGAATTTGCTAACCCCTGTTCTGTACTGCCATAGTCTGATTAAAGCTCAAGCATTTCAGAAAGGACATCATCTCTTGATAAAAAGTTCAGTCCATCAAGATGTGACAATCATAAACATATAGGCATCTAATAACAGGGCCCCAAAATATAGGAAGCAAAAATTGACAGAATCGAAGGAAGAAGTGAAAAGTTGTACAATAATACTTGGAGACTCTAACAACCCATTTTCAATAACAGAACCACCACAGGGAAGATCAACAAGGAAATAGAGGACTTGAGTAATAGCATAAACCAATTAGACCTAACAGATATGACACAATGCCCAATAAAGCAAGTACACATCACTCTCAAGGGCCTGTGGAATGTTCTTTAGGAATATATTCAGCTATAAAACAGACATTAATAAATTTACAAAAATTTAAATAATGCAAAGTCTCTTTTCTTACAACAGTGGAATGAAAGTAGAAATCAGTAACAGAAGGAAAACTGGAAAGATGACAAATATACATATATTAAACAATGTACTCTTAAATAACTAATGGCTCAAAAAAAAAAAAAAACCCACAAGGGAAATAAAATACGTGCAGAGAAATGAAAGCAAAAGCACAGAATGCCAAGTCCTAAGGGATGCAGCTAAAGCTGCACTCAGAGGAAATTCATAGCTATCAACACCTGCATTAAAAAGAAGAGCAAGTGCTCACTTCAGCAGCACATATACTAAAATTGGAACAATAGAGAAAAATTAGCATGGCTCCTGCACAAAGATGATGTGTGAATTTGTGAAGTGTTCCATGTGAGAAAAAATAGAGTGAGCTTAAACTAATCACACACCTTAAAGAATTAGAAAGGGCATTGTAAATAAGCAGAAGGAAAGAAAATAAAAATTAGAGTAGACAAACAAAGATTAGAAAAACAATAGAGAAAATCAGTAAAACAAAAAGTTATTTTGTGAAAAGATCAACAAAATTGACAAACCTTTACAAAGAAGGACTAAAGAAGACTCACTAAAATCAGAGATGATAGAATTGCTTATTGACAATAGGAATAAAAAGGATTATGAGAGAATACTATGAACACCTGTATATCAACAAACTATGTCACCCAAATGAAGTGAACAGATTCCTAGGAACATGCAACCTACAAAGACCAAATGTGAACCCTGAACAGAGCTGTAAGTAGTAAGGAGACTGAAGCAGTAACCAAAACTTTCCAGCAAAGAAAAGCCCAGGACTAGAGGACATCACTGGTGGGCTCTTACCAAACACTTGAATAACCCAGTCTTTCTCAAGCTCCTCAAAAACTGAAGAGGAGGGACTTCCCTGTCTCCTGTGAGGCCTAATACTTAGTGACAGTGAGTGACATCATGCATCCATTACAGTGGAATTTGTTTTTGATAAGGATGTCCAGTTCTTCCAGTGGGAAAGAATAGCCTCTTAAACAATGGTGAATGGGAGAACTGGATGCTGGCTGTCCACCTGCAAAACAATGAAGTCAGACCCTGCCTCATGCCATGTACAAAAATTAACTCTGGAGTAGTTGGAAGCCCAAGTACAAGAGCTAAACTGTAAAGTTCTTAGAAAAATTAAGTGGGGCACATCTTCATGATCCTGGATTTGGCATTTTTTTTTTTTGTTATTTTTTTTAAGTATGATGCCAGAAGCTCAGGTAACAAAAGAAAAGAAAAAGTAGATAAATTGGACTTCAGGCTGGGAAAAAGTTGTGTGTAAAGGGCACTATGAAGAGAGTAAGATAATTCATTCATATGAGAAAGCATTTATCAATCATATGTGATAAGGTTTAATACTAAGAATGTATAAATCACTCTTACAACTCAACATCAAAAGGACAAACAGCCCAATTGAAAACAGGCAAAGGACATGGACAGACATTTCTGCAAAGGTTATATGCAAGTGGCCAACATGCACCTGGAAAGAAGCTCAGCACTGTAGTGTCTGGAAAATGCCAATCAAAACCACAGTAAGATGCCCCTCCACACAACAAAGGAAAATAATGACAAAGTCCTGGGTGTGATGTGGAGAGTAGAGCTTTCACACATTGCTGGTGGAGAGGAAAAGAGATTCAGGAGTTCCTCACAAAGTTCATTGAATGAACATTTCCATTCATTCCTTTGACCCGGCAGTTCCACTTCTGTGTGAGCCCAAAGCATTAGATAATAGTGACTCAAACAGTTCATAGCAGTCCTATACACTATGTCTATAATGTGGAAACAACCCTGTAGCCCATCAGTGCATGAACAGAACAACACACTGTGGTGTACACCTTCTGTAAGAACAAGGTTCTGACACCTGCTGCCACATGCATAAACTTTGAAGAGAGCATGCTGGATGAAATAAGCCAGACACAAAAGGACAGCACTGAATGTCTCCAGTGACACAAGGTATCTAAGAGAGGAAAATTAAAGAGAGCATGGTAGAAGTTGTCAGGGCTGCGGGAGACAGGAATAGGAATCACTGCTTTTGGGGTACACAGTTACTGTTGGGGTATTGAACAGACTTGGAAATAGAAATCACTGAGATTGCACAATATTGTGAATCCAATTAATGCCACATAAACTAGCTGAAATGGCAAAATTTGCTATTTATGTTTGCCCCTCTCACAACAAAGGTTCCGTTACCAGGGACCAAACAGGGAGTGGATTCAGGGGCAGGTGTTTGTTCCTTGTGCTGCCCTCTAGTCCTGTGGTGGTGTCTTGCCTGCAAGTGTTTGGGCTGAAAGGAGGAGTGGGAGCTCTGAACATAACAGCCTGTTAATTTAATGTTAAAAACCTAGATGCCAAATAACAATGGTGCTTCTGGAATTCCTAATGACAAGACCTAAATAACTAATCTGCCAGTGCCTCCTAATAAGGTTCCCCCCCACATTGGCATCCATGTGCATTTTTTTTAAAAAAAGATTATATTCATCTATGATCTCTCTCATCTGTCACCTCTCTCTATTCTCCATCTATGACCTCTTTCATCTGTCACCTCTCTCTGTGTCACCTGTTTCTGTCATCTATCACCTATTTTTCTTCCCCATCACTATCATCTATCAGTCATATATCATATCTATCGATCTATCACCGATTTCTCTCTCCACTACTCTATCATTTATCTATTATCATCTATCGCCTATTTCTCCCCATCGTCTATCAACTCTCTACTAATAATGTATCCTTCCATCCATCCATAATCCATCTATCAATCACCTGTCAATCATTTATTACTTATCTCCCATCTGTCCATCCATCATCTATCATCTATCCATCCATCTTATATTTTTCTGTTTATTCATCAGTCTACCCACTTATCTGTTCATCATCTATTTATCATCCATTTTTCTTTCCGTCTATAACTGTTTTTCTATCATCTACCCATCCACATCATCTATTTACTTTTCTGTGTATCTATCATTCACCCATCCATCATCTATCCACCCAGTCATCTAAATATTATCTGTTCATCTATCATCTCTGTATCTGCTCACCCACTCATCCGTCTGAATGTCATTTGTCTTCTGCCGTAGTTACTCTGGTCTCCTAGAGCTTCCCGCTGGTAGGACACCTCCAGGTAACACTCCTCTTCATTGACACCTAATGAATTATTATTTTTTTTCCTGCAGTATGCTGTTTTTTAAAATTAGTTTATTTAGTTGCATTTCAAGTCATAGTACATATATAGCTCTATTTTTCCAGTTCTCTGGTTGCAAACCAGATAAAGTCACACCATTTGTGTCTTCATACATGCACCAAGGGTAGTGATGACTATCTCAACCATCTTTATTATACCCATTCCCCTCCCCCACCCCGCTGCGTCCAGAGTTCCTCCATTTCTCCTATGTTCCCCATTCCCACCCCCCTTACGTATCAGCATCCACTAATCAGAGAGAACATTCTGCATTTGGTTTTTTGGGATTGGCTTACTTTGCTTAGCATAATGTTCTCCAATTCCATCCGTTTACCTGCAAATGCCATAATTTTATTCTCTTTTATTGCTGAATAATATTCCATTGTGTATATGTGCCACAGTTTCTTTATCCATTCATCTATTGTAGGGCATCTGGGTTGGTTCCACAGTTTTGCAATTGTGAGTTGTGCTGCTATAAACATTGAAGTGGCTGCTTTACTGTACTGTGCTGTTTTTAAGTCTTTAGGGTATAGGCCAAGGAGTGGGGTAGCTGGGTCAAATGGTGGTTCCATTCCAAGTTTTTTAAGAAATCTCCATACTGCTTTCCCGATTGGTTGCACCAGTTTGCAATCCCACCAGCAATGTTTAAGTGTACCTTTTTCACCACATCCTTGCCAGCACTTATTGTTGCTGGTATTTTAGATAGCTGCCATTCTGACTGGGGTGAGATGAAATCTGAGGGTAGTTTTTTTTTTTAATTTTTTTTAAATAGTTTCTCATATTTTCTTTTTTTTATTTTTATTTTTTAGTTGTAGGTGGACAGGATATCTTTTATTTTTATTTTTATGTGGTGCTGAGGATCGAACCCAGTGCCTCCCACGTGCTAGGCAAGCACACTACCACTGCGCCATAACCCCAGCCCCTGAGGGTAGTTTTGATTTGCATTTCTCTAATGGCTAGAGATGTTGAAAATTTCTTTATATATATGTTTATTGATTGTATATCTTCTTCTGAGGTTTCTATTCAGCTCCTTAGCCCAATTATTGATTGGGTTGTTTGGTTTTTTGGTGTTAAGTTTTTTGAGTTCTTTATATATCCTGGAGGTCAGTGCTCTATCTGATGTGCGTGTGGCAAAAATTTGCTCCCAGAATGTAGGCTCTCTGTTCATCTCATTGATAGTTTCTTTTGCTGAGAAGAAGCTTTTTAGTTTAAGTCCATCCCATTTATTGATTCTTGCTTTTATTTCTTGTGCTATAGGAGTCTTGTTAAGGTTGGGGCCTAATCCCATGTGATGAAGATTTGGACCTACTTTCTCCTCAATTAGACTCAGAGTCTCTGGTCTAACACCTAATGAATTATTAATACACCAGTACTCACTGTGTACGTGCAGTTGATTACTTTATGGGATTAGGAAATGTTCACAAGGCTTTTGAGCAAGATGGCCTAGATTAAATGTCCTAGGACAGATGACAAGGGTGGGAGAGCAAAGCCAGGGAGCTGCAGCTTGGTTTTCAGGCGTGTCTGTCACAGCCACAGGACCCCCGTTCAGCTGAAGAGTTCCAGTGTAGCAGCACAGAAAGGCAGAGGTGCCTGAGAAGTGGGGTGGGGTGCGACTTTGGACGGCCCTGGGGGAGCCGACGGGAGCCACTCTGAGGATGACCCAGTCTCGAGCACCTGCTCCTTGCCGGCTCCTGTGGTGGCCTTCCTGCACCACCGTGGGAGGGAGGCTGCACAGCCGTGTCCCTTCAGTTAGCAGGTGCAGGGCTGGGGCCTGTGTGTGGCCTTTGAGTTACTGTGCTGTTGGCACCAGCTGCAACTTAACCCTCCATGCTTGTTGAGTGAGCTCAAAGCCACGAACTGTGCACTGAAAAGTGGTTACAGTGGCAAATTTTATGGTATGTTTTTACCTCCATGAGAAATACAGAAGATTCTGAGTGCTGGATTTGGTGAATAGATGTAGTTTTGTAAGAGCTGGTGTAGTGAGGGTTCCCTCTCCAGGCACACCTCACACCTGGCATTTGTGGTAGCCGGGTGGTATTTCTGAGGGCAGGTGTGGATTGTTGCACATGTGTGATTGGAGCACTCTGTGGCTGCTTTTATGCCGTGGGTGTTAAATGATGGAAGCGCAGAGTTGATTTATTAGCAGTCCTACTGCAGTGTTTCTCTGTTTCTGTAGTTTGATCACACATACCCCGTCTTGGGGACTCCCAATCTACCTCTAATTAAAAACAATTATGTCCATCCTTTGTAACCAACTCTAAGTGGTTCTGTGTATAAAATACATTATACACCATCAGATGTACTAAGTTTGTGTCGTCACAAAAGGGTTTACAGGCCCTTCCTGCCTGGAGATCCAGAAAGAAGTCCAGGCCTCTGCGATGATGGTGATGCGTGACATGGCAGTTGGCTGCTGGGAAATGGTGATTCCTGCCTGGGGCACAGATTGTCCTTGAGCTCAGGAGGGCACAGCAGTTCTCCCGTGGACTCTCTTATTATACCTGAGCATGGAGTCGGTGCTGGAGGCCCTGGCTGTGGTGCAGAACTGCCTCTGCTGAGTTTCCTGTCTGTCTCTGGACTGCTTCCTTCTCTGGCTTTCTGCCTGTGAGTCTCTGAGGCTCCCTCCTCCAGGGCTTTCAGTTGCCGCATCTCCAGAGGTTCCCAGTTAGCCCCACTCTGCTGCTCCTTGCTACTGGCCCTTCTCCTTCTGCATTCGTGTGCAAATCAGGTGGTGTGGCTCGCTAGCTGTGGTAAAATGAAGAGGATTCAAAGCTGCATAAACCCATGTCCACATTCTGAGCTCAGGACTGCCTCTCCAAGAGCTTTGGGCAAGTCGCTGACTTAAATATGTCTCCTGCGTGACTGGGTGCTGCTTAGACCTGCCTCGCAGGGTTTGTGACTTGACATGCTGTTTGTGTCCATTGCTGTCCACAGCCTGCTTCAGGCTCTGTGCACCAGTCACCACTGTGGGAGTTGCCTCTGCAGACCTGGGTCAGCACGCCATGGCCCTGCCGAGCACATGGTACCTCTGAATTCTCACATGTGATGAAACCAGCCTGTGCTGCTCAGCCACGGGAGTATGTCCTCAGAGCTTTCACTGTGTGAGCTCTGTAGAGTGTGCTCACAGAGAGCAGGCTGGCTGCCCTCCCCCTTAGCACACTGTGTTGGTGACCCAAACGTCGTCGCGCACGGACGGTTGTGTGCACTTCCCTTTACTGACGTATTGCTCCTGCTGCTGTGTATGTTGTGGGATCCGCAGTGGTATCAGGAGTGACTCTGTTGGTTAAGACTGTGGATTTTCCCCTGCTTGTTTTTCCTCCGAGGCAGCACTGTGATCTTGTTGCTTGCACTCATCTTGCTGCAACGTTTCTCTGTGTCCTTGTCAGCTAACAGAGAGCTCCGGCTTCTCTGGGAGATCCTAAGCTCTCTTCCCTCTTCTGAAAGCAGTGGCCAGCTGTGAGGACATGTGTGTGATACCTGTCGGTCATGCACATGTCAGGTTCTGGTCATGCTGGCCCCTCAAACCTGATGGCAGGGGACGGCTCACTTGCTGGCACCTGCCGCTAGCCCTGCAGCTTCCAGGAGTCCTTGCCTCAAGAGATGCACTCCGCACCCAGTGGGAACAAGAATATGGTGACTGCACTTCTACTCTGCGGTGGATGCAGTGCCACTCTGACTCCTGCAGGGGTGGCAGGACAGAGTGAGGGGTGGCTGTGGGACCACTGCCCGTGACTCACTTCCTTGGGTCCCTTTTCCAGGTGCTTTACGTAAGACCTGAGTCAGCTTCGTTTTTGCCCTGTGCTTGCCTGCAACTGAGCGCAGCTCCCAGTTGCCGGAGGTGGAAATCAGACCTTATGTATCATCTCAAGCTTCTCACGCCCTTCACCACCTCCTCCCTGCAAGTTTCTCTTCTCTGCTGCTATTCTGAGAGACCCTGCTGCCCCGTCTTTGAGAGTGCAGTGGCCTTCCTTGCCTGAGATGCCTGCAGCCTGGTGATGTTGGCCAGAGGCTCATGTGCTCCCACAGAATGTCTTCCCTGGGCCTCCTAAGACCTACTTTTCTTCTGACTAAGAAAAAGCAGTTCATTTGTGGTCTCAGCACAGAAGTCTTTGCTTCAGTAGTGTGGACTGTTTCTGATGGTTAAGGGTCATTGTGTTAAACTGGACAGAGGTGGGAGGGAAAGACTGGCCCTGTCTCCCCAGCCCCAGCATCCCTAGACTGAGTGACAACAGCTTGTCCTGGGTGGTAATACAGTCACCCCCAACTTACTGGGTGGGTAGCTTCCAAGACTTCAGTGGTTGCCTGAAGCCATGAGCAGTACAGAGCCCCAGATCCACTATGACTTTCTATCACACATGCCTGTGATGGAGGTTAACTTGTAAACTAGGCACAATAAGAGGCGAACATAACTAATAATGGAAGGCAACAGTTATAACAATATACTGGAGTACAAGTTGTCTGAATGCAGTCCCCATCTCTCAAAACATCTCGCCATTCTGTACTCACCTGAGGATACCCTGCTACGTGACGAGGTGAAGGTAACACAGGCGTTGTGACATGGTGTTCGGACACCATGGAGGGGCCATCAAACAGTCATAGTGAGACTGTAGCATTCCATTTGATAATGGAGAAGACGGCTAACTGACCAAGACAGGTACTTGGTATACACATGGATGTGCTGGACAAAGGGGTGATTTGTGTCTTGGGCAGGGTAAAGCAGGACGGCGTGAGATTTCCTCATGCTACTCAGAATGGCAATTTAAAACTTAGGAATTTATTACTGAGATTGCCCACATAATATGTTCAGGCTGCGTGGACTGTGGGTAACTGAGACCACGAGTGGGAGGGCTACTGGACTTCTTTGCACCTTCCTGCCCTCGTCTACGCCCCTTCATTGTGTGCCAGCTCCAGCAGGTGTGGCGGCAACAGCACCACAGCAGCCACGATCAGGTGACATTATCTTTGCCACATGGATGAGGATGCTGAAGGTCAGGGCCTGGGGGCCACCTGGCCAATGCCTGTGTAGCAGGGCAGGTACTGACGTCCGGGTTGACTTCAGAGCTCCGTTTATTTGACCATGCTCCTTGCCCTTCTCCACCTTTACAGTGTCCCCAGAGCACTGAGTGTGACTGCGTCCTCGGCGTCTCTGGAGCTGGCTGTGGAGAGGAGGCGTGAGGTGAAGCAGGACACTGCTGCTGATGTTGCAGAGCGGGGCCCCTGGTGCTGCCAGGAACGGCGAGCCTGTGGACTGATGGAAGGTTCTGTGTGTCCAAGTGTGGCCTGGACACAGATGCTGTCCCTGGTGGACAGGGATGCCTGGTCAGTGTCTGTTGAGGCTGGAAGGAGGGCAGGTAGAGGGAGCCCTTCCTGAAGGAGCCCTGGGTAGTCAGGCACATTGACGGCAGTTTGGGACAGAACTAGGGGAAACCCGGCCCTTTCCTCTGAGAACCCCCGCTCTGAGTGCTTGACAGGCTTTGTGCAAAGTTGTCTGTTTTGTTTCCTGATAGTTTAAGCTTCTTAAGTTCAAGTTATAGCCATGCATCTCATAGCCAGGGGACCGCTCTGAGAAGCGCGATGCTGTGCGATCTCTCTGTGCACAAGCCTGAGTGACTTACGCACACTCGATGGTGCAGCCTGCTGCACCCGCAGCTGCACGCTGTGCACTTGCCCCTGTGCTGGGTGCCAAGGCTGTTGTGACACAGTGGTGTTTGTGTACGTAAGCGCATCCGAGCATAGAAAAGACCCAGTAAACATGAGCTTAAGAGAGCAGAGAGGCACAGCTGTCCAGGGTACTCACTGTGAATGGAGCCTGCAGAACAGACAAGGCTCCTGTGAGTCGGTGGGGGCGGTGAACATGAAGGCCTGGGTGACTGTGCGCTGCTGCAGACTTTATCAATGTGCTGCACGGAGGCTGCATTGAATTTATAGAAATGTTTTTCTTTTAATAATAAATTAACCTTGGATTACTCTAGCTTGTTTAATTTATAAATTTGTTAATTGAAAAAAAATTGAGTCATAACACTTAGCTTTACACACATTGGACAGCTATAAAAAATATTTTTTCTTTACACTCTTATTCTGTAAGTTTTTTTCTATGTGTTTTTTACTTTTTAAACTTTTTTGTTAAAAGATAAGACACAAAGATGCACACTAAGCCTGGGCCTGCGCAAGTCAGGACCTTGGACGGTGCTGTCCTCCACCGCCACCTCTCATCCTGCTGGGAGGGTTTTAGGACAGTGATACCATAGAGCTGTGGCTCCTGTAGTGGCAGTGCTTCTTCTGGAAGCTTCCAAGGGCCCTGCCCGCGGCACCTCTGGAGGGGTTGTCTCTCGCAGTGTCTGCGGTGGCTTGCTGGGGTTGTGTTTGATCACAGGCTTGCTGGTAGCAGTGGCGCACCATGAGCGTCCCTCTCAATTCACGAGGACCTTTCGGTGTTGGGGTCCACATCTTCCAACATTTTAAAGAGCTTGGTGAGATCTGCAAAAGCTCCTCCTGAACTCTTCACTTTGGCTTTCCTCAGGGATTTTTCTTTTTCTTCTGTAGTGTGCTTTTCCATATCCCTGTTCCAGCTCCAGATGTCGTTGTGGGGTACATGGCTGTATATCACTATTGTATTTATAATATGTCAATATACAGCATGTTACATTTTTGTAGATTTATGGTATTAAGAACTTTATTAAAAACTCATTTATTCCAACTAAATGAAAACATGTTGTCTGAACTCTTTAATTGGTGGCTGCTGTTTACCAGATTATAACCGTAAGAAATGGGTGTGATCAGGTGACTCTTCTCCACCCCTCCACTCTGCCCTGTCCAGGCGAGACTGAGGAAGCAGCTGCCTCAGCCCAGCTGCCTTTGCCCTCCTGGCTTTGCATGTGTCTGCGCTGGCCCTTCAGCCCTTGCAGGAGCAGGGTGTGGCCTGGCACATGGAGGAGACCCCAAGGAGCTGGTTCAGTGAGGCGATGCTGTCGATCTCTGCAGTTCAGGTACCTTGTGGGGTCTCTTCTGGGTCCTGCTGTGGCTGGTTGAGAGCCAGTCCCAGTGAGTCTAGGATGCCGAAGAATAAAGGAAGCCTGACCACAAAGGAGTATCTGAAGTGGCTTTTTGCTTGGAGGTGGCATGAGCTGGGCGCAGAAAGACAAGCACTGCATGACTCCACCCACAGGAGTTGTCCACGTGGTCAGACTCAGTGGAATGGTGGTAGGTGGGAGCGAGGAGGAGACAGGCACGAAGTTTCAGTCAGGCCAGCTGTGCAGGTTCTGGCCCGGCACCTGTGGTCTGCAGTGAGCCGTGGTGCATGTGGAGGAGGGGAGGCCTCACCCCCGTCCTCATCATAGTGACACTAAGACATGGCATCTACGTGTGCCACTTGTGCTAAGCCACCTTTTGCACATGCTGATTTTGCCTTTTCATTTTTAATACACTATTAACTCGTTTGCATATGGATCAAGTGTTTCCATGTTTGGTGCGTAGTAATTTGTGCTCTGTGGTAACCTTGCAGATACAGAAAAAGGAGGACTTTCACTTTGCTGGCTGCTTTGTCCTTATTCTGGCATGGGCTGCCCCTGAGGCTGCTGGGAGAGGAAGGGTGCTGCAGGGGGCAGAAACAGGGAGACCCCTGCTGCGGGGTGAGCAGTGCATTGGCTGTCGCCCTCTGCAGTAAGAAAGTATCCTCTCGGGCTGGGATTGTAGCTCAGCGGTAAAAGCGCTTGCCTTGCATGCGTGAGGCCCTGGGTTTGAGCCTCAGCACCACATACAAAGCAATAAAATAAAGACATCGTGTCCATCTACAACTAAAAAAATATTTAAAAAAAAAAAAAAAAAAGAAAGTATCCTCTCCCTTCAAACCCCGCACTTAGCAACAGGGTTTCCAGTTCTATCACAATATAAAAACACTGTTCCTAATTCCTTAAGTAGAGCTGTGTTTTGTTGGCAAAGGGGAGGCAGGTTTCTTTTCCAATATTTTCTGTTTAGCAATTTGGGCACAATAGTTGATGAAAAATTAATAATTTAGAAAATGAGGACAAAATGGATCATTTTTCCCCCCAAATTAAAATGTTAGTTCATCCTTTCTTACTTGTACACATTGGTAGAGGCAGGCAGATTTGCCCCCAGAGCGATGCTATGAAGACGAGCATGTTTCTGGTTCTTTATCTGGATATGCCCATCTGCTCAGGTTGTTGTAACTGGACGCCTCAGACCAGACCTCGTGAACAACAGTCCTGGGGTCTGGGTTCAAGAGCAAAGTGTGTGGGGCTGGCTTCTCGGAGGCCTCCCTCCTGGGCTTGCCTGTGGCCTCTCCTGCTCTCTTCTTTAGGGACCCCAGGCATGTTGGAGCAGAACCGACCCTTATGACTTCATCTAATTAACTCCTTTCAGGCCCTGTGTTCAAGTAGTCACTTCAGGGCGCAGGGCTTTAATACACGAATTCTTGGAGGACACAGTTCAGTCCAGAACACTGGGGAAACATACAACATGCAGGCCTGTCTCCCACAGACAGAATGGCTATTTGTTCAATGTGGAGAAATAGGCATGTCCATCATGGTTGTCTTTGTGGATTCTGGTGTTTTAGTGGAATCATTCCTAAAATAATGGCATTTGTAACTATACTCCTGTTAAAAACGGGTGGTGGGGCTGGGCTGTGGCTCAGTGGTAGAGCACTTGCCTAGCATGTGTGAGGCACTGGGTTCGATTCTCAGCACTGCATATAAATAAATAAAGGTCCATTGACAACTAAAAAAAAACCCCAAATGGGTGGTGGCATCTTTGAGACTTTCTCACACGTGTAGGTGTTCTCTTGAGGAGTTAGTGCCATTGTTCTGAGGTTGGTGTGAGTGAAGGGAAGGTTAGAGGTGCAGTTGCCAATGGGCCAGTTCATTGCCATGAAGAAATATTTTGGAGCTGTGAGCCTAGTCTCTTGTTCTGAACCTGAACCCTGTGTTCGCAAGACAGAGACCACCCAAGTTGACAATCTGCTTTGTCACAGCACCTCCTGAACAGGAGTGTCATAAGTGGGCCATTTCCTCTCTTTACAGAAGAGGAGCCCAGTGCTCACAGGAGTTCCCTCTTGTCTAAGATCACACTGTAGTCGTGCCATTATTTGAACATGGGTATGTTTTAAAATTTGTTGGTGTAATACTCAATTTAAGACTCTTGGTTTAGCAGTAGAAATACTGTGCTAAAGGTGAGTCCTTGTCACCTGTGGTGTGTCTCTTTTATGATGTGCCCCCTCTGATTCTTCTTGTGGCTCTGTCTACCTCAGTACTGGGTGTAGAGCAAAGGGTACTGCAGGGTTCATGACAAGGGAGGCTTAGCCAGCCTTGGTTTCCGTGGAGACCAGGTGTGATCACACAGTTGGCTCTGGGTGCTGCTGAGTGTTTCTAGAAAACATCTCAAGGGCACATCCATGGACGGGCTGAGCACGTTGTTCCATACAGAGAAAGGAACATCATGACAGTGAGGCTCCATCAGGGGTTTATGTATTCAATCCTTGATAAGAATGGATTCATGATCCCAAAGGTGATCTTAACACTATCCAGTTTTCAGTAAGTCCTACTGTTAAGAATTGGCTATAGAAAAATTATAAACTCCTTGCTTTTGGGTGTGTCTCCAGTCAGTGGTGTGGCTTGCTGTGGACCTCGTCCCCTCTCTGGGTCACCTGCCTCCAAGTCTGTAGCAGGTGCAGGCTACATTGTTTCCCTTTCTCTGAGGCTTTGTCTCTTGTGTGACTCTCTTGCTGTTCTTCCACCTCTGTGGTGTCTGATCTGATAACCGGGTAGCTCCCAGTAATTCAGCAGCTGTTAGGCACTTGGATCCGCTTCTGGGTTTTCTGTTTCCTCTCAGGCTGTACGTTTGCTCTCACATCTGTCTCCTAGGAGGTCCAAGCAGAACTGGCTAACACACTCATGTTCGTGCACAGAAAATGGTGCACAACATTTGCAAGAACCTAGCTATAAAGCCAAGCCCACTGGGGTGCATGGGTCCCTGGACCAGGGGTCCTGGCCTAGGGTGGGACAGGGTTCAGAGAGCTGGAGAGCAGCTGGCCTGGGATCCAGATTAGTTATGGGATGTGTAGGAGGCTTTCCTGACTCTGGGGAATATGGGTTTTGAGGATCATTAAAACCAGCAGCTGGATTCCTGTAAGAAGTGAATGGAAAGGAACTGTTTTTGATCTTCAGAACTGGATCTGAGGGAGCAAACACCCAGAATAATCCCTTACCAAGAGGGGATTCATCCTGGCACCAGGCACAGCCCAGTGCCTCTATCTCATCCCGGGCACATCTGCAGAGCAGCTGGCTTCCTGCCTGCTGCAGGAGGCTCTGGGACATGGGCTCCCTTGAGAAATCAGGCACCAAACTCAGTGAATATATTTGGAAGTGAGCGAGTTCCAAGAAAGCCCAGGGCAGTGACTCTTTCTGGACCCCTGTCAGGAGAGGAGAATTCTGGTGAAGGTCCTCTTTCTAGGGGAATTCAGAAATCACCTTGTTTGCTAGGGAGGCTGACAGCAGAAGACCCAAGAGATGAAATGAAATGACCCCGTCCCCTAGAAGAGGGAATAGATCAGAAACACGAGCTGTGGCAGTGGAGCTGGCACCATGGGGTCCTGCGGAAACTGCTTGGATTTGACTGTGGAGCTGCGTTTCCTGCTTCCAACCTGCAACCTGCAGGGCAGGTGAGGATGCCATGGGAAGAATGGGCAGGGCTGAGTGGTGTGCTGGAGAACAGCCCTGTCTAGCAGGAGAAGGCTCCTGTCAGATTCCAGCATCCAGAGCACACTTTCCAGTCTGACGTGGAGAAGGAGGGGAGGGATTTAACCCATTCTCTCAGTTGCCCACAGATACTGACTCTGCCTGCCCTAGACACGCAGACCTGGGACTGGAGACAGTTCTGCCCCCAAGACTCCATAGTGGGGACTGGTTGTGGAGCACTGTCTAACCTTGCCTGGAGCCATGGAAGGCATGAAGGGAGAGCGAGCTTAGGGCCTGAGGGCTGGGCCGGGAGCCCACTGGCTTCTGAGGGAAAGTGCTGGCTTTTCCAACCTCAGGTGTTCCCGCCTCCACCTGAAGGAGGGTCACGTTTCTGACTCATTTGATTACAGGCCTTGTGACTTAAGACTCCCTGACTGAGGACCAAAGGGCTCTTTTCCTCACAGAAATTGAACCTGGGGACTGAAGAAGTACTGTTCCTGTTGTTCACTGCAGAGAGCCAGATGCTCCTTAGGGTTTTGGGGCTGCCCAGCCAGCACCTTCCCTCTTCCTGGGGTCTGGAGCCTCTGTCCTGTTTGGCTATGAAGATTTGGTGACACCTTGTTTTGCCAACCTCCTTTCCTCAGCATGAGACTTGGTTGCTATGCTGTGGTGTCAAATGCAGGAACTGGTGACAGCTTCAGCAACGTGTTGCTCGGTGAGCTCAGAGAGCCGCTGACTGGTGGGCAGCTCACGTGGCTGGAAGTGGGCATCAGAGGCCATGTGATGACTTATTTCCCTTGTCCACAATGGGCATAAGATTTTGTTTGATTTAGAAATTATGATTTTTAAGAGGTAGAAGGGATGTCAGAAGGGAAGAGCAGATGCCTCACTTTTCAGTGGGGTGCATTGTTCTGGCTCCTTGGGCCATACTGGGTGGAAAGTGCTGCCTGTTGATGATGACTTGCTGCGTGACTGCATGAAGTATACAGGTGACATTGGGATGCTCTGTGACTCCTACCCAGCATGCCAGCCAGGCTGGCGTGACTACCACTCTCGAGCATGTCACCTGTAGATGCTGCTCTTCTCCAGGTAAACTTGCACTGGTCCCAGTGTCTTCCTGTGTTGGGGTCAGGAATTCAAAGTGGCACAGTTGCTTAATTTAAGTGGATGATTGCTTAGATTTTCATACACTCTAAGCATTGCATCATGGATGTTTCTTTTTTTCTGGCCTCATCGGTTTGCAAATGCCACTAAAGATTTTGTGCAAATGCTCAAAACTCAAAAGTTAGGTTTTTAATGCAAACATGCTGTGTATATGCTTTTTATAAAAGGCTTTCAGATACGTCCATTACACCTAAATTACCATAAATTATGTAGAATAATTAGGTGGGTCCCCTTGTGAAGTAGGGAAAATACCCCCAGAAACCCTCGTAGTTCTTACCGATAGGTTCTACTTTCTTTTACTATCTGAAGCCTATGGTAACTGTGTTTGCACCAGGCTTGAGAGCTATGTCATACCCAGATTATGGGAGACAGGGATGATGTCAGTCTAAAGACCACCAAAGCTGCTAATCTGGGTGGTTCGGATACCTGTTGGCGAGACACCTGTCCCTGCCACCCAGAGGCAGCACAGTGTTGACTCCTGTGCACATCTGCCCAGTGTCAGCTGAATAAATGATCAGAAGTTCTTTCATTTTGAAAGTTACTTGCCTTAAAAATAGTGGAAGTTTGGCCAGCAAGAAGCTCAGCTCAGTGGTTGAGTGTGCACTTGGTATGTGTGAAGCTTGGGCTCAAATCCCCACATCAGAAAAAAAAAAAAAAGGAAGTGATTCACACTTAGAATAAAAGTGAGAAGAACACACAATGCATAGAATAAAACGAGCACATCCCTGTCCGTTTGAGATCCACTCAGGTGAGGATGCTGACAGCAGCTTGGCGAGGACCCCTGGCAATGAGTCCAATAGAAACGGTTTGAGGTACATATGTAATTAAAGTTACCAGTTGCCAAGATTTAAAAAAGCAAAAACAAACAGGTGAAATTACATTTACTAATGTATCCTATTTATTTGCTTTTGTGGTACTGGGAATTGAACCTGGGCGTGCTCTACCACTGAGCTGCATTCCTACCTGTTTTTATTTTTTATGGGTGCTTATTAATTATGCAGAATGATGGGTCTCCTTGTGGCATGTGTGTGAATACATGGAAACACCATGTGACTGATTCCATTCCCTGCCTCAGTTTCTTTCTTGACCCTAATGGTCTCCCCTCTACTTCCATTGCATCCACTTCTTTTCCTGTTTTTCAGTCTTTTTTTTTTTTTTTTGGCACCAGGGATTGAACTTGGGGGTACTTGACAATTGAGCCACACCCCCAGCCCTATTTTGTGTTTTATGTAGAGACATGGTCTCACTGAGTTGCTTAGTGCCTCACAGTTGCTGAGGCTGGTTTTGAACTTGGTGAGCCTCCTGTCTCAGCCTCCCTAAGTGCTGGGATTACAGGCGTGCACCACCATGTCCGGCTTCAGTCTGATGTCTTTTCACTAGAAATTGCAGTCTCCATTCCATCTATTTTCCTGCAGATGACATGATTTTATTCTTCTTATGGTTGAATAAATCTGTCATGTGTACACCCCATTTCCTTAGCCATTCTTCTGCGGACAGACGCCTAGGCTGGTTCCATAGTGTGGCTACTGAATTGCACTGTGATAAACCTAGGCATCCATGTGTCTCTAGTGTGCTGACTTTGACTTTTTAGTTCTTTTGGACAGGTGCCCAGGAGTGGTACATCTGGGTCATAGAGTACCTGTGTTTTGATTTTGGAGGCGTCTGCATGCTGATTTCTGTGGTGGCTGTGTTAATGAACCTCCCAGCAGTGCATGGAATCCCTTTTCCTCACTGTCCTCGCCTGCCTGTGTCCTTAATGGCTGCCATTCTGACTGCCTGAGATAGGATTTCAAGGTGGTTTTGATTTGCATCTCCCTTATGGCCAAAGACATCGAATGTGTTTTCTTATAATTATTGGCCATTTGTACTTTCGTTTCTTCCCTTTCCCATTTATTAATTAGGTTATTTGTGTTTTTGGTGTTGAGTTTTTTGAGTTCTTCATATACTGTGGATATCATTCCTGTCACAAGAGCAGCCGCAAAGATTTTCTCCAATAGGTTGTCTTTTCATTCTGTTAATTGTTCCTTTGCTATGCAGAAATTTTAAATGTGATGCTGTCACATTTATTGATTCTTGCTGTTATTTCCTGAGCTAGGGGGTTCCTTATTCAGGAAGTCTTTGACTGTACTTGTACCTCAAAGGTTTTCCCTCTTGTCCTTCTGGCAGTTGTAAAGTTTCTGATCTTATCCTTAGGTCTTTGATCCACTTTGAGTTGGCTTTTGTGCAGGATGAGAGATAGGGATCTAGTTTCATTCTTCTACATATGAATATCCAGTTTTCCCAGGAAAGGTTGCCTTTTCTCCAATGTATGTTTTTGGAGTCTTTGTTCAGAATCAAATAACTGTCGCTGTGTGGGTTTGTCTCTGTCTTGTATTCCATTGGTCTTCATGTCTGCTCTTATGCCAGTACCATGCTGTTTTTGTTACTATAGCTTTATAGTATAAGTTGAGGTTCTGTATTATGATGCCTCCAGCATTACTCTCATTACTCTTCTTTCTCAGGATTGTTTTGGCTATTCTGGGTCTCTTATTCTTCCAAATTAATTTTGGAACTGTTTTTTTCTAGTTCTTTGAAGAATATCATTGATATTTTGATGGGGATTGCATCCAATCTGTATAACACTTTTGGTAGTATGGCCATTTTGACAGTATAAACTCTGCCTATCCATGAACATGGGAGGGGGGTCCTTTTATTTTCTAAGTTCTTCCTCACTTCCTTTCTTCAGTATTCTGTGTTTTTTATTGTAGAGGTTTTTCACCTTCTTGGTTAGGTTTATTTCTAGATATTATATTTTATTTATTTTTTGAGCTATTGTACATGGAATTGTTTTTCTCATTGTTTTCTCAGTGGATTTATTATTGGGGAATGGAAAAGCCAGTGATTTTGTATGTTGATTTTGTATCCTGCTACTCTGCTGAATTTATCAGCCTATGAAAGTTTTCTGGTGGAACCTTTAGGGTTGTCTTAATATAGAATCATATTATCTGCTAGAAGGGACAGTTTTGGCTTTTTCCTTTCCTATTTGTATCCTTTTTATTTTTTTCTCTTGCCTAATTGCTCTGGCTACTGTTTCAAGTACTGTATTGAAAAGGAGTGGTAAGAGTGGACCTCCTGGTCTTCTTCCTGATGCTAAAGGAAATGCTTTCAGTTTTTCTTTATCCAGTGATGTTGATTAAATCATTATATCTAAAATGCCTTTTCATCTTGTAATCATTATAAAAATATTAAATCATAGTTTTTGTAGTAAATCTTCAAATTATGATGTGTGTTTTACATTTATAGTGCCTCTCATTTGGACGGCCATGCTCCAGGCATGCAAGAGATGTAGGGTGAGCAGATCCTGTGTCGAATAGCACAGTGACAGACCTGAGCCTTGGCACAAAGTGGCTTTTTGTAGCACGGTTGGGATTGTATGAATAATTCTTTCATCTCACAACATATATTGGAGGGTTTCTATATAAGTACATGAAGATTTTCCTTATTCCCTTTAATGGCTGCATAGAGTTGGAAAAAACCCAGTGCAACTCAAATGCACTTAACTGTTGTCTCTCCCCCTCTATTAGGGTGCTTCTGACTGTTCCCATGGCAGCAGCACAGCTGTGAGAGTCATCATATATATTGGATGAAAGGGGGCGTAAGTGATCTTTTGATGGATCTGCTGTTTGTTGCCTCAGTCTGTTTGGCTGCCATAACAAAATGCCATAGACCAGGTGGGTTGAATAATGCAGATTGATTTCTCACTGTTCTGGAGGCAGGATTGGTTTCTGAGGAGGGCTTTCTTTTCAATTGGCAGATACCATCTTCCTCTTGGGTTCAGTTGGTGGAGAAAGTGTAGGAGCTCTCTGCTGTCTCCTACAGGGGCCCTAAACCTGTTGGATTAGGGCCCACCCTTATAACCTCATTCAACCTTAATTACTTCAAATACAGCGATATGGGGTTGGTATTTCATGTGTGAATTGTGGAAGGTGTAGTTCAGTCCACAGCATTATTTTCTAAGAGATTGGTGGCATTCTGTAGTTTCTAGAGCCTTCTTCCTACCACATGTGTCATCCAGCCCTCTGTGTACTCTCACCTCCTGGGTTATTTATGGTCACTAAGGGAAATATTTGAGCCAGGACCACTTCTGTTCTTCTTGTCTCTTGCAAGTTTCATTGCACAGCCTTCTGGTTCTCTCTTTTTCTGTTTTGTTTTATTTTTAATTGACAATGATTGTACATATTTATGGGTACAATGTGTCATACCCTGTGGAATGATCAAATCAGGCTAATTAAATTTCCATCACCTCACATACTTACTTCTCTGTGGTGAGAATATTTAAAATCCACTCATTTAGCAGTTTGGTTTTGTGTCTGATTGACAAGTAATGCTTGTATATGTTTACAGAGCACAGTTCAATACTTTATCTCTGTTTACACTGCAGAAAGGGTCAATTGAGCTTGTTAAGATACCCATCACTGCAGCCAGTTGCCAGTTTTTTTGTTTGTTTTTTATTTTTATTTTTGTACTGTGGATTGAACTCAGGGATATTCAACCACTGAGCCATATCCCCAGCCCTATTTTTTATGTTTTATGTAGAGACAGGGTCTCACCGAGTTGCTTAGTGCCTCGCTGTTGCTGAGGCTGGCTTTGAACTCGGTGATTCTCCTGTCTCAGCCTCCCAAAGTGCAGGGATTACAGAAGTTGCCACGTTTTTGTGGCAAAAAGTTAAGAACCT
Source organism: Geosciurus inauris (assembly GCA_004024805.1). Classification (NCBI taxonomy): domain Eukaryota; kingdom Metazoa; phylum Chordata; class Mammalia; order Rodentia; family Sciuridae; genus Geosciurus; species Geosciurus inauris. Next base: position 87,116 of record PVHX01006443.1, read on the forward strand.
GCTCTTTCAGCACATTACTGACTGATCTCCACATAGTGTAGTGGATCTGTAACACTTACCTCTCAGCCCAAGACTTTGCTTCTTGGCCATCATCTCCCATCCCCATCCCCTCCTTTGCTTATTCTTCTTCCAACGAGCCAAAGGAATCTCTGTGGTACCAGGATGAAAATGAGTGAAGACATCAAACGAGCTGCCAAGATACATTTACCTGTGTTACAGTTTGGTTAAGGCAATGAGCATTGAAACAAATCACATTTCTGTGTGGTTGTAGAGTGTTTTGCGATTTTTATTTTTTGTGATTTAAAAAAAGAAAGTATTATAGCTGAGTTTTAGTCTAGGCATGAAAATATGTACAGGTAAACATTTTATTTGCTTTCGTTGAGTGGTTTTGATTTACATAAGAATAAGTCATGTATCTATTAAGAATTTCTAGGATTTCTTTGTATTAATGCTTCATATTGTCAGTCCTTAAGGGAAACTGAAGCACAGCCTGACCAAGACACCACAGTTCGTCTGGGCTGACCAGAGCTGTACCTTGCAGTCACAGTCTTGCGCAGGCTTGAGTGTGCCTTGGGCTTATAGACTCAGACCAGCTTACAGGCCCAAACCCCAAGCTTGGAGGGGATTGCTTCAGCTCTCAGGAGTTACAGCAGAGCAGGCAGGGCAGCAAGCTGTCCTTCGGGAAAGAACTGGGTAACTTAACACATGCACGCAGTTCTCGGGAGGTGGGGAGATCTCAGGTGCAAGACATTCTTGGGGGAAAAAGGGATCCAGGGCCAGATGCCCAGTGACTGACAGAAACCATAACTCTCGCAGTATGCCACAAGGTGTGGTGGGTTTGGGCCCATTGGGGTTCTGGATGTGCTGGGGAAAGTGTGCACAGCTTTGCAGAGTCAGCATTCTTGAGGTGAGTGCCCATGACCTAAGTGCTCTTGGCCTAGAGTTTTGGGCGCCTCAGTCTGCCTCTGTTCTATTTCAGTTTTCCACAATTGTTGTTATTAAGTTCTATGTTGCTTGATGCAGTGGATCTGATAAGTTTGTAAACATATTGAATTAGATATTAAAATTTTGAGTTCAAATATTTTGCTTATGTTTTTTCCATTATGTATTGTTAACATTTTTAAAAAGTATTTCTTGAATGTTGTTGATAAAAAGGCTTGATTTTTAATTATACTCATAGAGGGTTAAAGAACTTCAAAGAAAACAATTGATATCACATTGGGTTTTAAAAATATTTTAATTGCTTAACAAGTAGAACAACGAATGAAAACACAAAAGCATTCGCAGGTGCACTGCAGTGGTTGAGTCCATGACTGGGGTTCTAGTACTCACAGCCTTTACAGGAAGTGTTGCCACTTGCACCATGAGGTCACAAGGGACAGAAGATTGCAGAGCTTGTGGGGAGCATGAGGAAATTGATCCAAAGGGAAAGGGAATTCATGTGACTCTGACATGGCCTGACACTCACCTGGCACAGGAGCTCAGCCCTCTGGGAGCCACACAAGACCATCACTTAGGCCTGGTGTGGGGCACACCTGTGATTCCAGCTGTTCGGGAAGCTGAAGCCAGGGCTGGAGGATTGCAATTTCTAGGCCAGACTCAGCTACTTAGAAAGACTCTATCTTAAACAATAAAAAGGGTTGGGAATGTGGCTCAGTGGTAGAGCACTCCTGGGTTCAATCCCCAGTACAAAAAAAGAACACACACACACACACACACACACACAGTCAGTATAAAGGACCACGAGACTGTTGCTATGGGAACTACAACTTCATTTCTTTTAAATATTTTTTTAGTTGTAGATGGACACAATGTCTTTATTTTATTGCTTCGTATGTGGTGCTGAGGATCGAACCCAGGGCCTCACGCATGCGAGGCAAGCGCTCTACCACTGAGCTACAATCCCTGCCCTATAACTTCATTTCTTGACGTAAGTTTATTAGGATTTTCTGCAACAATAGTGATTTAACTTAAGATTTGTGCTATAAGTTTTGTTTCTTCTGTTAAAAGGAAAAATTGAATGCCTCATTCAAGGACGGGGAAGGTGTGGGTCCTGCTCTTTGGGATGCATAGTTAATTCTAAAAGCTGGTGCATCTTGGTAGGGCTCTAGCTCAGGTTTTCCTTTCCAGCCATGTACTTCAGGTTGTGGGTGGAGTTGACAGTGAGTGTTCTGCTGCACTGAACTACCAATCACCTGAGTACTGAAATCATAGGTATTCTGTCATTTCATAAGAGCCAGTGTTTTTAAACACCCTCAATTATTTGTCAGTCTATATGTACCAATTAATTTTAATACTTGATTTTTAAAATTTCTTGATAGACTATTAAGAATATGGAAACAAATGTATGTTAAATTAGCTGGGTGGAAAATTCAGATCGGCATGTGCTGAAGGTGTTGAAGTAGTGTGTGTTAGGGTGATGGGAGGTCTCACCACCCGTCCTCCAAAGCCAGCTTCACTGAAGAGAGCCTGTGTGGATGACTGTGCCATACTGTGCTGTTTGCCCTGTGCTAATTTACAGGAATTTATTGCCTGACAATCCTATTCGGCCTTAGAGCACTTTAAGATACAGGAAGGTTGCAGAGGCCCCGTCTCTGTCAAAGTCCTCTGCAGTGTCTGCTGTGTTGTCAGGTGACAAGGAATGAGGTGCCCACCCAGATGTCTCTGCACACATCAGCCCGAGGCATGTGGTCTGCTGCCTGACCCGAGGAGATGTGTGGAGGTAGCACCTACCTGCAGCGTTGGCAGGAACCCTGGTTGCCGCTACAGCTCCGAGTTACAGTACAGCCTGTGCTGTCTGGGAAGTTGTTTCACAATGAGAGAAGATTTGACCATTGTAGGTTTTAACTCTGGTTGCAAACCTTTCCTGTAACCTCCTGACTGCATGAGATACCCACACGTTGGTCACTGTTCCTGTGCCCTTAGTGTTTACTGGGCCTCTCTATGATGTTCGTCAGGCACCCACAATCCTTCCCACTCTGCACCAGCAGCAGGCCTTATTTTTTATCCCTGTCGCTTCTTGGGAGATATGATTGTTCAAGAGTTTGCCCATGTTTGAAAACTGGCCACTCATTTTCCTCTTTCCCCTTCAGGGTATCCCCCCGCTGGAGGCGCCTGTCACTGGGCATGTTTTTCGGGTGTTTCTTCCCTTCGTTCAGAGAGTGACTCTAGGTTGTGGACACCCAAATCTTCAGTGAGAAGATTCTCATTCTCTTTTAGGTAATATCCAAATTTCTGTATATTCACCCCAAATGGAAAGATATCACTTTGCTCAGTGAATGCTTGTCATGCTCTTAGAATGTCCCAGTCCTTTGGGAAGTGTGCCATTGGCACATGGAACAGAACCAGATGCTATGCTGCATGAAGGGCTGGCAGTGTGGACTGCAGACCTGTAGTCTTTCTCCAAAGCCAGTGTGTCTGGTGGGGCACGGAGGTATGATCTCAGGTCCAGGATGGGGACAGGAGTTGAGGGCAGCATCCTAGCGTCATTGTGGAATTGCAGTCTTAATTTCTTTGCATTCTGTTTTCTCTTGTGGGAAGTGGGAAAATGCCTGCCTCATGAGCAGCAGGAAGGTCAAGGGGCTGGTGGGACAGGTTGATACATCAGGGAAGAAGTAAACCTTGCTTCCATTTCTCTTCCCTTCCCAGGGCCAACAGAGTATAGGAATTTGAAAGAGAAAAGATCGCCCCCGGGATGGAGAGAGAGAACCCCTTGGAGAAGTGAGGACCCACTGGAGAATGAGTCTTAGAGAATGAACAGGATTTTAGAGGAAGAGGAAGGGGAGGGAACCCCGGGGCTGGAAGTGCCAGGTATATTTCAGGGGAGGAATGGAGAGTTAGCCTGGGCTGTGGGGACAGAGTAGATGGCAGCAGTGGTTGGGATGATGGAACCAGAAAGAAAAGAAATTAGTCAAGTGTACATATCTTGACATTGTTTCCTGTTCTCTGGCCCTTGTAGATTGAAATATGTTTCTCATGCTTTCTTACTTATGGAAGGTATTTCACAAATGCCAAAGCATAAGGATCAAAATGCATGAAAAACCCTATGTGAGTAATGAAATCAGGAGAGAGGTAAAAGTAACTGGCTTTGGCGGTAGACTTACCTGGTACCCTATTTAAATTGGAATGGATTTCGTATTGCAAAGAAGTAGTATGTACCTACTCTGACAGGAGCTTGTACCCCATGAAGAAATCTCTTGATGTCTCTGTCTCTTAGGGGAAATACAGTTCCATGTGCTAGTTCTCATTTTCACCTTTACTTGACACAATTTTGAATCATTTTTGATACTGTTAACATTGGACTTCTGTCTTTATCTTGTTCCTCAATTTTCAAAGGAATCTAAGCATGTTATAGACAATTTGGAAAGTATTGGAAAGTACAGGGAAGAAGTTGGTACTTGATCTTGTGCAATAAGGTAAATGTGCCACTGTTGGTCTGTGGCTGTTTCCCTAGTGAAGAGCCTTCTGCTTCCTCTCCCTGTGAATTGCTTGACTGCTAACTTCTGAACTGCTGGAAACGCTGTCCTGACTATCCAGCTGCTCTCCAGTCTTCACTCTCACTATCGCATGTTATCAGTTGAAAACAGTTTGTATATTTAAGATTGTTGTCTTGTTGGTGTACAGTCCCCTTCATCAGTATGAAATGCCCTTCTTTGTCCCTTCTGGTTAATTTTGGCTTGAAGTCTGCTTTATCTGATATGAGGATAGAAACCCTTGCTTGTTTATGAGATCCATGTGAGTGAGTTTTTCCCCATCTTTTTACCATCAGTCTGTGGATGTCTTCCCTATGAGGTGAGTCTCTTGAAGACAGCTTATTGTTGGGTCTTGTTTTTATCCCAGTCTGCCATTCTATGTCTTTTGATTGATAAGTTCAGGTCATTTACATTCAGTGTTATTATTGAGAAATGGTTTTTATTCCCTGTCATTTTGGTTTGCTTCTGGTTTTTAATTTGAATTAATTTCTCCTTTGACTATTCCTTTAGTGTAGTTCCTCCCTTTGCTGGTTTTCTCCTTTATTTTTCATTTCTTCATGAAATATTTTGCTGAGAATGTTTTGTAGTGCAGGCTTTCTAGTTGTAAATTCTTTTAACTTTTGTTATCGTGGAAGGTTTTTATTTCATCATCAGATTTGAAGCTTAATTTTGCAGGCATAAGACTCTTGGTTGGCACTCATTTTCTTGCAGATCTTGTATATGTTATTCCATGACTTCCTAGCTTCAAGAGTCTGGGTTGAGAAATCAGCTGGAATGTGGATTGGTTCCCTGCAAATTGGTGCAACCACTCTGGAAAGCAGTATGGAGATTCCTTAGACAATTTGGAGTGGAACCACCATTTAACCCAGTTATCCCACTCCTTGGTTTATACCCAAGAACTTAAGATCAGCATACTACAGTGATGTGGCCACTTCAATGTTTGTAGCAGCTCACTTCACAATAGCCAAGCTATGGAACCAACCTAGGTGCCCTACAACAGATGAATGGATAAAGAAAATGTGGTACATACACACAATGCAATATTACTTAGCCATAAAGAATAAAGAAATGATGGCATTTGCCACTGAATGGATGGAGCTAGAGAATATCATGTAAGTGAAATAAGCCAGTTCCAAAAAAACAAAGGAGAATTTTCCCTCTAATATGTGGATGCTAACCCACTATTAGGGAGGGGAATACTAGAAGTTCAGTGGACTAGACAAAGGGGAATAAAGGGAGGGGAGATGGGATGGGAATTAAAAAGACAGTAGATGAATTGGATATAACTTTCCTATCCTTATGTATGAATGCATGACCAATGTAACCCCACATCGTATACAACCACAATAATGGGATCCTATCTGGAATAAGTCATACTTACTCTATGTATGTATAACATTTCAAAATATACTGTACTGTTATGTACATAAAGAAAGAACAACTAAAAACAATTTAAACAGGGAGTTTGTTTTTAAAAGGATGTCTAAATATTCCAGATGATTTATAGCCAAACAAATTTTAAAAATCAAAAATAAATTAAAAACATAATTCATAGCCAAATGTTAAATTTCTTTAACCTCCAGATCCCTCTTTTTCCTAGCTGTACCTGTAGGTGAGGTCTTGTTGTTCCCATACCTCTGTGAGCAGATGAATGAAGTGTGAACATGTTTAGAAGAGTGAATATAGATTTCTACCATGAATACGCTCCTGCTTTGTATCGCACTCAGAAACTAGTTGTTTTTGCTCTTGACATGCCAAACAGACCTTTTTATTGTTACATATATATGCATAAGAAAACCTACTTAATTTTTTAAAAACATTTCTAATAGGAAATAATCTCACACTTAAGAAACCTTCCAGGAGAAGGGTAGCAGGGGACTCCCTTTATGCTGTTCGCCTGTGCCTGTGGTGCTGGTGTGGCCGGTGGCCGTGCTGTGTAGTTGCCTGGACACTCCACACACCACCTTTGCTCTGAACTGCGAGAGGAAGCTGTGTGGCCACCGGACTTCACCTCCAACTACCTCAGGAAGTAGCTGCTGAGCACAGGACCTTCACTCCAGTCACAGTGCACTTACCAACTGTGAATTTGATGTTGATGAGACTTGGAGTCCACCACGGAAGCCAGTCAGCCAGCTGGCCCAGTGACGCTGTCTTCGGTGTGTTCTCCCTTCATGTGGAGGCCGGCTCGGGATCAGATCTCACGTTTGGCTCCCTGTGTCTTCAGCCCATTATGCCACTGCTTTTATTCATGTGAGGCATTGTTGCATGGCCCTGCCTAAACTTTTTCTCCATCTTGTAATGGATACCTGGGTGATTTCTGCTTTGTCCCCACAGAGCAGGCTGTGCTGAGATTCATCCTTACACATACTTCTCTTTGAGTATGAAAGCTCCTCTTTATAGTGCTTGGCACTGTTGAATCAGCGGGCATGCCTGCAGGTTGTTGGTGGATAACACACTTACCAATTTGGATTTTATCAACCTTTTGTGTTTTCCATTCTGCTGGAGAATACCATGCCATTGTTCTAATTAAAACACCAAGATCCCTGGAGAAGCTAAACATATCGTGTAGTTTTGTTATTTATTGGTATGCACATAAGAGGCATTATTTCATAAGTCACCTTTTAATATTCTTTGCCCATTTTTATTGTGCTATTATGTGTTTTTTCTTACTGAAGGATCTCTCTTTGGCTATTCACTTATACCCTTGGATTTTCTAAGTAGCTAAATTAGTGTGCCCATTTTATTTTTTCCTTATTAATACTTGTTCTGTTTTTTGTCTTATTTCCTGGTTTAGAACATACAGCACAGTGTTGAGTACTGAAATTAACCATGGCGTCCTTTCCTTTTATTCATACAACTGTTCTAGCATTTCCTCGCAGCTTGATTGTTTGCTGTAGTGTTAAAGTGAATAACTTTTTGTCAAATAAATTTCCTTTCAGGTTAGTTTACAAATTATCTAAAATATTAGGAATAGTGTTGGATTTTATCAGTTGCTCATTCAGCACCTGTTTGCACAGGTTTCCCCTCCGATAAGTTTTGAATGGAACAGCTGATCTCCTATGGAGCCTCCCTGGTGTAGCGCAGTGCTGAGGCTGGATTCTGCTTGCTGGTGTCCTACTGATGGTGTGGCATTTCTGTCGGTAGGAGTCTGATTCTGCTTTCCTCTGGCTGCCTGCCTTGAGAGCTGCCCCTTGTTCCTGCAGTCCTCATCACCACCCATGGTGGGCATGAGTGGTACCTGCTGGTCATTCCAGATCCACTTACTTGGTGCCAAAGGTGGATTAGGCTGAGATCTGTGTTGCTGTTTTTCCTTTCATTCTCACCACAGTTTAGCTCTTCTGTGACTTCCTCATTACTCTGTTCGCTTTTCATTTTCCTGATGTCTGTCTTCTAGAGAGTCTCTTTGTTAACACCTGTGGGTGGGCAAGCTTTTAGAATCCTTGGATGTCTAAAAATATTCCCACATGAAACCAAATTTTACTGAGTGCTCGAGTCTCATTTCATGGCCATTTCCCTTGAGGCTGTGGCACCTGCAGTCAGCTAGGCCAAAGGGCCCAGTCTAGTTCCTTGGTCTTTCTCTGGGAGTTCCTGTCCCTTCCTTTTCCCACCCGACCTGACTCTGCAGAGCTGCGCCTGGGCCAGGGTTGGTGGGCTGTTCACCTGTTGCTCGTTTATGCTGCTGGGTCCCGAGCACCTCAATCTCAGCCTGCCCCTCTCTCTTCAGTCTTGAGAACGTTTCTTCTGTTACTTCTTTCCTTTTCTCTCCTCTCTTCTCTTTTGCTTTCCTTCTGGACTCCTACTGGATGGAGCTTGCACTTCTGGGATCTCTTCCTCACGCTCTCAACCCTTCTGTTTGTCAGATCTTTGCATTTTGAGGGGTTCTGGAGGCCTGTCTGGCCAGGCCTCTCCTCGAGGAGTTCTGGAGGCCTGTCTGGCCAGGCCTCTCCTTGAGGGGTTCTGGAGGCCTGTCTGGCCAGGCCTTACCTTGCGTGTTGCTGCGCTCAGTCGCTGGCGGGTCAGCACCACTGTGCTCCTGTGCCCTCACCTCTGCTTTGCTCCTCCCATGAATCCAGGGCTGTGTGGGCACAGCTATCCTCCGAGTTCCTTCTGTGTCTGTTGTGTTCTGCTGTGGACTGGAGCCCTTCCTCCTGGAGCTGCTCCCTCGGGTGCCCCAAGGATCCGCTGGGTGGCTCTGGCTTCTGACATCCTGTTGACCTGGTAATGGAGTGTTGTGAGTGAAATGGTGAAATGGTTAGTTGATGAGAATTGCAACCCAGTCAGTGGGTTAATCTGCTGGTGTGGATCACCTGGCTGGTAGCCATGGGCAGGTAGGGTGAGGCTGGAGGAGGTGGGTCCCTGGGCACGTGGCTTTGGGGTTTGCTGCCTGCATCCTGAGCTGCTTTCCTCCTCTGCACCCTTCCACTGTGGTATGCCGCACATGGGCCCAGAGCTCTGGGATGAGCCCACCACAGACTGAACAAACCTCTGAAACCATGAGCCCTAAGGAGGCTTTCCCTCCTCTCTGTCGTTCTTGTCAGGTGTTGTGGTCGTGGTGACGTAAAGCTGACGAACACATGATGAGTGTTTCTAACTTGAGATGGTTCCCCCCAGGACGTGAGTGAGGCCGGGGTGGGCTGCGTCGGTACCCCTGCCCTGCCGAGGCCTCTGTTGGCTCAGGAGGACAGCCTCGTGCCCTAGCGGCAGCTCTGCGAGGGGCTGCATTGCACACCTCCAGCCGTTTCCTCAGGACCTTCCCCTGCAGCTGGGCTGCATCTCCACAGTGGGCATGTTTGTTATGGAGTCACATGGGTGGTCAACCCTATGCCTGGGGAAGGACAGGGCCTGTGCCTGGGAGCCTCTGGTCACAGGACCCCACCCAGCAGCCAGGAGGTTACCCTGTTTGTTTAGACGCCACCAGGATCTGTCGATGGCTCATCAGCGTTGTGCCCAGGGCCAGCAGCACCACACTGTGCTGCACAGGGCTCATCCAGCCTTGCCAGGGGACCCCAGGCGCACCTTGGGGCTGAGCCTGGGGAGTTTACCAAGGAGAAGGGCAGACCAGTGGCATGCTGTTGCAGGCAGGCCCCACAGAGACGCAGGGCACATGCAGAGTGGCACCCAAGGGACGACATTGGCAGGGGTGGAGCTGTGGGGGGAGGTGAGCAGTGGGAGTGGCCCACGTGGCACCTCAGAGTTCTGGTCACTTTGTGCACCTGTGTGCAGCCTGAGCCCTGATTTGGGCTCACTGACGATTTTTATCAAGGAAATGAACTCACGAATGTGGAGCTGGCAGGTGTGGAGGACAAGCTGTGCTCCCAAGCCCCTGGGAACTTCACAGCTGCTGCCCAACCTCGTCTTCCTCCCTGCCCTTCCCAGGAGAGGGCAGTAGTGGCCCTCCAGTGTCCTCACTGGTCTCTGTTTCCCGGGGTCCTCAAGACTCCCACGCTGCTGATTGGATTCTTTCTTGATCTCTGCTCCTCTTTAAAATACCTTTGAGATCAGGGGCAGAAGAGCTAAAGGCACTGCCCTGTCACCAGCTGATGGGCCTGTTGCATCAGTCCAGGAGATTCCTCTTCTCAGCCTCAGAGCCCCGCCAGCCGGCTGACCCTTCAGGGTTCTTTCAGCTCTGCAGGTCTGGTCCTGTTGTCCCCTGCTGAGCATCCTCTCCAGGAGGATGGTGCTGACTCCTGGCAGACACGGAAGCTTTCCATCGTCTGACCCACTGCCTCGTCTGCAGCCGGGCCCCAGGGCTGCCCTGATGGGGGACTGCTTCTGCGCCCAGCGTGAGATGCCTCCCTTCCTCCCAGCTCATGCTGTTCCTGCTGCTTACCCACTGTTCTGCTTTGCCTGACTTTCAAGGCACTGTGGAGAATCGCTGGGACTGTGGACCTCCCTGACTCCCAAACCCCAGTTCTCCCTGCAGATGCTAACTGGAACACCCAACATCCCTTTTCCTCAGTTTTTATTAAGGAATAATTTTTAAAATGAACAAATATTAGATGTCAGCTCAGTGGGTTGTGAGAGTCATGCGTGACCTTGTAGCCAGCACCCAGAGCAAGGTGGAGAAAACCCTAGCTCCCAGTGACCTCTCAGAACCACCCTCGTAACCCCACCACACCTCAGAACCCTTGACTTTCTGATTTCTGTCACCCAAGAATAGTTTTATATAATCTTGAAAAAAACTGGATTCATACTGTATGTATTTTTGTTGCTTCTTTCATCCAGTATAATGTTTTTGAAATGTATTCATGTTGTTGCATGTGTCAGTGATTTCCTTACTTTTATTGCTGATTAGTATTCCAGTGAATGAATTTGGAAGATGCCATGGTTTGTCCCTCTTGCACTTGGTGGACTCCTGGTTGTTACTAATTTGTGGCCATTGCGGATAGGGCTGCTATGAGTCTTTCTGTGGACATATGTTTTATTTCTCTTAGGCAAATACCTAGGGATGGAATTGATGGGTCATACACATGGATGTAGAAAGTTTCACCTCTTTAAGAAATTGGCAAGTGGCCCTGCATTGTGGGTGCACTCTTTTATACCCCACCTCTGGAGTGGAGAGGACCAGTGCACTGAATACCCACCAGCACCTGGGGAGGTTAGTCTTTTCTATTTTAACCATTCTGGAGGGCTCTTCTGTGTTTTCACAAGGTTGTTTATCTGTTGGCCTCTTGTTCTCAGCTCCTGGACCTCACAAATTAGGACTAGTTCCTGCTTTTTCTGTGGTCTCCAACACTACCTTTGTGTTGGGGACCTGACTGGGTGTGCAGGGGATGCTGAGCAGGTGAAAGATGCTGTATCCTGGGACCCTGAAAGCAAATGTTGCTTGAGGTTTCCCTTAGAATCCTGGAGGGTTATTTTGAGGCCTGCCTTGGAATTCAGGTATCTGGGAGCAGAATGATGTGAGTTGGGGTGAAGAGCTTTCTGGAGGTCATACCTCATCACTCACGGTTAAGTAATAACTCGCTCTGAGCTAGAGGGTTTCCTCCTAAGAAGGCCAGAGTCCTCTGGGTGTGGGCATGGGAAGCCTCTGTCCCTGTCTCTGCCTCATCCATGCTGAGCACCTTGCGTTCTTGCTCTCAGTCCACCCAGTGTGTGTGTGAGGTTTGACATGTTTACCATGTGTGCTCGGCCGGCAGGGGCCGAGGAGGAGGACAGGTGATCCTGGTCACTGGGCTAGGGGTGACTGTGAAGAAGAGTCGGGTGCATCTGACATTAGCGGAGAGCTGGAAAAAGGAACAGGAGTGGATGAGTTCCGCCTGTTTCAAGTTTGTTGTGGGACTGGCTGCACGCACCTCAGCGTGCTCGCCACAGTCACGTTTTGCTGGTCAAGCATGCCAAGCCGTCAGTGTCAGCTGTGAACTCACTTTGCGTTACGGAAAGGGCTGGAGTAGTGTGAGCACTGGCTGCCATTACAATGTGTGATTGCTTCTGCTGGCCTTGATTACAGATGCTGTGTCTTTGTCAGCTTGTTTGCTTCTGTGACTAAAGGGCCCAACCAGCACAATTGTAGAGGAGGAAGAGTTTATTTGAGGGCTCAGGCTTTCAGAGCTCTCAACTCATAGACAGCCAGCTCCATTCCTCAGGTCTCCAGGTGAGACAGCATCATGGCAGAAGAGTGTGGCAGAGGAAAGCGGCTCACGTGGTGGTCAGGAAGCAGAGAGACTCCACTGGCCAGATACAGATATATGCCCCAAAGCCACACCCCGATTCCCACCTCCTCCAGCCACACCTACCACTTTAGCTACCACTCAGCTGATCCCTCCCAGGGAATTAATTCACTGATTGGGTTAAGACCCCCAAAACCCAATCATTCCTCCTCTGAACCCTCTCACATTGTCTCACATGTGAGCTTTTGAGGGACGCCTCACATCCAAACCATAACACGCTGCGATGCTCAGACAGAGCACACTGGAAACTCGCACTTCTGGGTTAACCCTTTGAAACAGACACACGTTGTAAAGTAAGCTTCTGTAAACTGCTGCTTTTGTCCACTGCTCTGATCTCATCTGCACCGTGGGCAAACCAGGTCTCTGAAATTGCAGGTTTGTGTGCTCAGGTTGGACATGACTCTGAGCTTCCAAATCCGTGAGCATTTTCATGGCAATGTTTTTAAACTTTCTGTATTGAGCTGGACATGGTGGTGCACACCTGCAGTTCCAGTGACTTGGAAGGCTGAGGCAGGAGGATCCCAAGTTTGAGGCTGCATCTTTGCATGGCCCTCAGCAACTTAGTGACACCCTGTATCAAATAGAAAATAAAACGGACTGAGGATGTAGCTCAGTGGTAAAGTGCCCTTCGTTCAATTCTCATTACTAAAAAACTTTTTTTAATAAACAAATATGCCTGCCTTGAGCATGTTGTAAAGATGTCCAGAGATGCATTGTCTTTGAAGATGAGAAGGCAGTGTGTTGCAGAGCTTAGGAGGAAGCTGTGTGCCCTGCTCAGTGTGCCCTACGTGGGGATTCGGGGCATGGGCTGTGTCTGCAGTGTGTGTTTAGATTAGCACACAAGCAGGTGGCATGTGGACATGGTCCAGGGACCCAGACACAGGCTCAAGCCATGGGGCAGCCTTGCCTGCCAGGATGGAGGGCTTTATCCTCAGCTGTGCCTTGCATCCTGCAGCCTTAGAAACTGGCATCGATAAGACAGGTGGTCTCCTTGATGCTTTTTCCCTGCTTGATTGTGTGGCGGCACCTCAGATGCTAGCATTGATACATGTGTGATTTCTTTGGCACTGACGGTGTGTCCAACTCTGTGCTGAAGACTCTGGGGCTACGTGGAAGAACAGAGTTCAGCCAGCCTCAGAGGCTAGCTGCTAAGGTGCTCCTCCACCCTTGCTGTTACCTGCCTGGCAGGAGTTGCTAGACATTTTCCCCCATTCACTATCCCCTCCATGACATTTTACTCCCAGAGACAGAGTATGTCTGTTTTATGTCTTTGGCCATTTAGAAGGGCACAGACCATCATGATATCTAAGACTTTTCCAACCTTCACCCTGAGACACATGAGCAGGGGGCTACGTGCAGCAGTGCAGAGGAGATGCTGTGGCAGCAGAAGGCACTGTTTCTCCTGATGCACTGCATTGTCCAGGTGTGCAGCATTGTCCAGGTGTCCAGCATTGTCCAGGTGTGCTGCATTGTCCAGGTGTGCAGCGTTATCCAGGTGTGC